>VDFB02257748.1:0-73699 GCA_007258455.2 Sequoia sempervirens | reverse complement strand
CTAGGTGGTGGCCAATCGAGTATCGCCTGTATCTTCTCCTGATGGACCTGAACTCCTTCTGCACTGATCACATGCCCTAAATATAATATCTCTCTAAGGCCAAATTCGCATTTTGAAGCCTTAGCGTAGAGTGACTGCTCCTCCATAATACTCAAGACCTTGTCAAGATGTCTCAAGTGCTCCTCCCAAGTCCGACTGTAAATGAGCAAGTCATCAAAGAACACCAATAAGAATTTACGCAACTGCTTATTGAATATATGATTCATGCAGGATTGAAATGTGGCAGGTGCGTTTATCAAACCAAATGGCATGACCAAGAACTCATAGTGCCCATAATGACAACGAAATGCTGTTTTGTGTATGTCCTGGTCTCTGACCCTTATCTGATGATACCCTGAACGAAGATCAATCTTCGAAAAATACACTGCCCCATGAAGCTCATCCAACAACTCATCTATCCTGGGTATAGGGTACCTGTTCTTGATGGTTTTCTTATTAAGAGCTCGGTAATCAATGCACATCCACATGGTCCCATCCTTCTTCTTCACCAAGACCACAGAAGAGGCGAATGGACTGGAGCTCGGTCTAATGTGTCCCATCTCAAGCAATTCTTTGATTGCTTTCTCGATCTCATCCTTGAATTTCTTAGGATGACGATAGGGGGTAGTGATCACTGGTTTGGCCCCCTCCTCTAGCTCAATGGTGTGCTCAAACCCACGATCAGGTGGTCTCCCTGGAGGTATCTCTCCAAAAACCCTATCATGTTTACCCAATAGCTCCTGGATATCAACGTGGTATGGCTGCCCTGAATCTGAAGACTCTTTGGTGGTGATCAAACACTCTGCTGCCCAAGCTATGTCATCATGCCGAAAAATGCTCTCCATGCGTCTAGCAGACACAACCTTGGCTGATCCATTTGTCATGCCTCTAAGCACCACACGCTGTCCCTCTGATGTCCTGAATTTGAATTCCATGGTCTGAAAGTTTTGAGAATACTTCCCTAGTGAGTGTAACCACTGAATCCCAAGTATGGCATGCGTGTCACCCAAATCCACCACATAGAAGTCATCTGTAGCTGTGTAATTACCCAAGGTAATAGGCAACTGTGAAATCCTCCGAGTGCATCTCAATTTATAACCATCCGCCACCATCACATTAAATCCTTCAAAATCCTCGGCGGGTAGCATCTGTTTTTCAACTAGGGCTGCATCAATAAAGTTGTGGGTTGCCCCACTATCAATCAACACACATATGCGATGTCCCTGTAAAACTCCTCTAACTCTGAAAGAGTTAAACCTAGGAGTGCCTGATAAGGTAGCGATGATACCACTCTTACCCTCTCCCTGAGGCTGCTCCTCATCTGAACTGCTGTCATCACTATCCTGAGAAGGCTCATCATCACTGCTATCATCCTCCGACACAACCTCAATAAGGTGAGCTTTGCCTTTCCCTAGGCAACGGTGTCCTGGTTCCCAACGTTCCTTGCAATGGTAACAAATTCCCTTAATTCTGCATTCCTTGCGATACTCTTCGTCTAGATCACTTTTCTTGTTTCCTTTTTTCTGAAAGGGCTTCTTGCCCTTGTTCTTCTGAGGGACAAAAGGTTTAGAAGATATTTTGTTTTCAGGCGTGGAGAACTCCATGTCTCTTGCCCTAGTGATCGCATCCTGTAGGGAATCGGATTTGAAGGCCTTAATCCAACCACGAAGTGGTTCGGATAAACCCTCAATAAAGAGCATGATCAATCTCTGCTCCGAAATTTCTGTCACCATAACTGCCAATCGCTGAAACTCTGAGATATATGTGTCTACCGATCCACTCTGCTTGAGCTGTGCTAACTCCCGAAAATGAAGTTCTGGATCCCTCTGATCAAACCTGTCCATAATTTTCTGTGTGAACTCCAAATAGGAGGTGATATTGGCATGCCCTAAAGTGACAAGCCCATGATACCACCACTCGTGTGCCTCACCATCCAAGTGTAGCATAGCGTACTTAATAGCCTCTGTCTCCAACATGGGGTTCAACTGGAAATAAGTGTCCAATTTCTGTACCCACGCTCTAGCTGTGCATTTACTCGACCCGTCAAAGGAAGGAATCGTTAGTTTTCCAACCTTACGCTGTAGATCTTGGTTTTGCTGCCCTCTATTGTTGTTTCTGGGTCTATTCCGATACTTGATGGTGCAAAAATCCGCCAATGACATGGCAGCATGAAATTCATCTCCCAACGATTGATATTCTCTCAGATAATCTGTGAATCCCTCTCCTTGTGCTTGCTGCTCTTGATTTCTAGCAGGCTGTCCTCCCAAGAATTGAGGCATGAGAGGCCTCGGAGTCACCCTACTAGCTGTCCTAGTATGGTTATGTGCTGGTATATTGGTGTTGCTAGCCTCAACATTGTTATCATGACTGTTTGTCCCATTGTTACCATTATTCCTTTCACCCAAGAGCTGAGTTAGGAGCTGAGCTATCTGTTGTTGACCTCTAGCTAGGTCATTAAGAATCTGTTGAGTGCTGCCTTCGGGTATGTCATGCCTATCATCCATAATATCCTCTTCAGATGATGAGTCAGTGTCAAAAGGACCAACACCTCTCCTCCTTTCTCTTCTGTATGTTATAAACTCACGGTTATCGGGATTCATAACATCCCACTACCACACAGGCAGGCAGGAAACAGGCTCTGATACCACTGTAAAGATCTAGTCAAATCTGCTCTAGTTTTCTGTATTATTCCCTTGAGATTATTTTACCAGCCACGGATGTGTAAGCTGTTTATACGCTGATCTGATTTCTGATTGTTCGTTTGGTTTGAAGGGAGCTTGTTTAAATATTCAGAGCATTAAAACCACATGGAGTGATGTGCATGCACACAAGTAAATATTGCTGATAGCATATGAGCAAACAACACTTTTACAAATAGCAGTTCTAGTAACAACATTTAGACCGTAACAGCAAGTTAGAATGGCTCTTTCTGAGATTACAGTGTTTGAGAATTATATACAGTCCACTCAGATTAAATTCCCAGCATCTTGCATTAATGATATAATAGTACATGTAACAGAAAATTCACTCTCAGATTGACTAAAAATTTCAACAAGTATTCAGCGCATGAAGTGACCCAATTCGTGTATTCACTGATTCAGCTTGCAAACTATTACATGCACAAGTGGATTCAGAAGTTTGTTGCAGCATTGTAGTGGACACATACAGGTTCACGCTTCTCTGTTAGAATTTACTGGACTACTTTGGAATGTATTAGGCAAGGTTTAAGTTACAGTTATGCACAGCCTCTTGTAACCTTAACATGTATTGATATGCATACATCTAATTCTCAGGACGGGTTTCATAGAACAATGTCTGCAAACTAATAATGATAACAACTGATACATAACTCAGACAGGTATTGCAGACTATGGACGCACATACAAACTCATACAGTGTTCAGAGAATTAAAAGGAGTTTTCCAGACCTGGTAACATATTTCAGAAGGTTGCAGCAGCATGTAGTAGGCGCCACTGGTGACTGGTTACCAAGGAAAGGCATGCAGATCATAACAGCAGCAACTTTAGGTATTTTCTGAGCAGTGGTTCCTCATTCCAACAGCAATCCCCTTCTGACTATTCTCCAGGCAGTATACTCTCCAAGACCCAACCCAACGCCAACATTAAAATAGGGGAACCACGACCTTCTCACAGCAGACACAAAGATGGAGAAGCAACGCGCCACTGGCAATCGTCTTCACCTTCTGTCATGGCGTGTCGAATGGAAAGTTCATTTGCTGAGGCGTCTGGAAGTGTGAGAGACCCGCGACTCTCCTCGTAGATATTGCACGCAAAATACCTTGAAGCGGTTAACACGCCCAGCTGGAAATGCTCAACTCGCGACTGAAGAATGTTACCTCGAACAGCAACTCAAGCCTGCAACGATTCCAGGTAGGGATGATATCTCACATCCGAATCTGGACAGTAAAGGTCTTCAAACCCTAGCCGTGGAGTTCGACTAGCTCTTCCTGTGAATGTTCTTCTCAATATGCAAAAAGTGCGAAATAATCCTTCCAAGCTCGCTTTTGTTTTCCTCATGCCCTAAGATGGCGAATTCTTTTCTTTTTCCACTTTGTAATCTTTACTTCTCCAAAAGAGCCCGTGACTTTTTGCAAAAGAAGCTTTCTTTAATTCAATAAGAAAGTCATTTATTCAAAAAGTGACATTAGAAATAAGTTATAATCCCATTGAAAAATACTTTCCACAAAGTCACTTTTTAAAGTGATTTAATTAATTGCGCATTATTGCCTTCCAAAATATAAGAGAAACTAAGGCAAAATATTTAGCAATTAAATAAATGATTCCCTTAACCCATCCTTAGCCTCGGGAATTAAAAAGGCTAAGTGACCCATCATCGGCTACTGAAAGGGGGACATTACATTATTGCAGCCGCCAGGAATGAAGAAGAGCATGTACGGCCAGCATAAAACAATGATCTACTCCTCCAGAAATAACGCCAAATCCTCCAAATAGCAAAGCGTCCACACTGGAGACTATAGGAGACAAAAGGGGAAGGCGTATCACTTGCAAATGAAAAGTACGGCCTTCCAGCAGTAGTACGGCCTGTACCAGCAGCAACATTAAATGTAGTACGTCCTCAATGAATAAGGTGCCAAATCTCTGTGAAACAACCTCTGATAGGTCGCCCCAATCAACTGATGAAGAAACTCTGTAAATCCTTCTTGAAATCGATTCAGTAAGTTCAACTGCAACCTTTGTGTGAGGTCACCAAGTACGACAATCTTCAACTGGTATTTCGCAGTCTCAGTATGCCAGATCTTGAAGAGGGAACGTTCTCCAAAATCTGCTGTCTGCTGAAACCCTAGGTTTAGCAAACTTCAATGCTCAGAGCAAAAGAAGACAAATTGAATAATCATCACCTAAGAGTTCGATTTGTCTTGGCATGAATATATAACCCTATCAAAATTTCGACCCCAGCTTCCTTTTTTAATAATCATTTAATAAATGATTAAATTCGTCCTTTTTTGACTTAGGAGAAAAATAATAAATAAATGGCGTCCCATTAATGAATAAATAATTATTCATTATATCAAATATTTCACTTTATTATAAAGTATTAAAATACTTTATAATATACCATTAATTATTAATATTTAAATAAATTAATAAAGTGACTTTATAATATAAAGTCAAAATATCAATTATTTAATAATCATTAAATACTCCGTTATTTTCCATCTAACCATCAAACTGACAAATTGGGTCGACTCTGAGCTAACCAGCTGAACCAGGTGCCCTGCCCAAAATAGCAGCTTCCGCCTGTCTGACTTTTTAAAAATAGCAAGTCTCTGAAAAACCTCTTTGAAGGATTCTGCGAAGGCGCAACCTGAAACAACTAAAAGAAGGATGCTCCTGAACACCGGGTAACTGCCTCAAATGATCCTCTACCCACATCTGTCAGCCTACGAGGATTGAAATAATAGGCTAACCACATATCCAGCTGTGCTGACTAGGGTGGGGACATCACATAAAACTCTCCAGCGATTGTAACGGCTGGGATATTTGATCCAAATGCCATTTATATAACATATATTCATCGAACGGAATACCAAGGTATCAAATGCCAATCCTAAAATCATTGAATGGATTTGAAACATATAGTAATGAGAATAAAAGGCAGGAATGAAACTGCAATTTGCAGACTTAAATTAATACACCATCTACACCCTAAATTAATACACCATCTACACCCTAAAGCTCAACATACAACAAGCACACAGGGAGGAGGAAGAGTGGGGTTCAATTGGGATAACTCTTGTCTCAACCGTCCCCCTCTCATGAAAACTCCATATTGAAATCTTGTGCGATTTTTTTTTACCATGGCGCAGAGGATTAGCTTGATCGATCCAAGAGAAAGAAATAGACAATGTAATAGAGGGAGTATGTTATAGATTTGAGCAAATCAAAAGCACTGGTCTATATATATGTTTTGAAATCAGAAATGGAACAGCAGAAAACATTTGCATCAGAACATTATCAAAACATTAGCTGAAGCAATAGCTAAGTGAGTCGCGACAGTTATGAGGTACAATTCAAGACCTGATCAATGTCACACACAGGGAAAAGCAACAATCTAATTAATATTTGAAACGTTGTAGACGCAAGAAATAAAAATAAAAGGTCAACACTCATTGCATGATGCCATATACCAGAGAAAAAGCGTGGGTTTAGATAGCGAGGAAGAGACAAATTAATACAATCAAGATAGTGATGAGCTAGATGCGGCGAAGGAGAAAATGAAGCCAAAGAAAGGTCAGAATATAATGAAATCGCTATGCAACCAAATCTGCTGGAAGAAACGTTTAAAGAATACAAACTAGGGCCAAAAAAGAATCAACTAAACCATACAGGTAATTGGACCAAAATTATAAAGACCTTCGTGAAGACAAATATGAGGGAGTAATGTATTAAACGAAATACCTCAAGAAACTGTGGTTTCATGTGCTTTATAAACTTACAGAATATGCACAAAATAGATTTGATAAGAAACTCAAGAAACTCTCAAGCAAATGCATTTAGCATATGAAGATATATTTTATCTCATCAAATGCATTGATTTCCAGATATACCCAAATTGGATTTATTAATCAAACAAGAAAGCAATTGACAGATAAGAATGAATGTTTTCTCAGGTATGCAATGATTGCAGGAAATGCAAAATATAATTGCACTAAAATTATAAACAAAACAACTAAATCATTAAACAGTCGAAACAATAGCAGAGAATGAAGACTCATCTGTAAAATTCGTTCTCCCCAAATTGATTTGATGCGATGTCTTCCTTCGCCTTTCCACCAACGTTCCTCTCTTCCAAAAATCAACGATAGAACGGAATTCTTCTACAAAAATTCTCCTTCCCAAAACTTTGAATTAATTTTTTCTCCTAGAATTCCCCATTTTCCCCCACAAAAATCCCCAACAAAATGAAATTTTCTTGCAGACAAATCACTTCCCTTACCGAAAACAGAATGAATCCCCCAAAATCTCCCTGAAGGATAATTATTTACAAAAGGAAGGCTATGTCATGTCCCCGAAATTAGAACACCCGGAGATCCAGATAAGTGCAAACAAATAACACAATACACATTAAAATTATAAAAGAAAATATTATCGTTTTAATATATTTATAATTATAATCATCATAAGATAATATTGTAATTATAAATATATATCGACGATACACAATAAAATCAATTAATATAAATACTATCATAATTATCCAATAATTATGAAGAGATAATATTATAAATATTAAAATATACATATTTAAATAATAAATATAAAATACTATAAATAAATATAAATAATTACAAATAAATTAAAAATAAAATAGTAAAATATAATACACATCAAAACAAAATAATAAAATGAATATAATTGGAGATATCATTAAGGAATGTTTAACTAAAGGTCATGTCCATTTGTGGGGTTATCTCTATTCAAAGAGATGCTTCTCTTCGTGGAGGTATAAGGATATAAAATAAGTTTGCGGGATGTGTAGAAGAGGGAAGGGGAAGAAAAAGGAAAAAGATATATTGAATACACATCAGATTTTAAGAAGAAGATAGAAGAGTAAAGGAATGAAGATATAAAAATGAGATCTATCAATAGTGTGTAGAGGACAATAAAAACAAAAATTAGAAAGGTTTGGAATTAGTTTTCAAAAGGCAGCAATCATTTCAAAAGGTTGTGTCTCTTTTAATGAATGTCTCTTTTCAAAAAGATACATCTTCTCATTTGAATGTGAAGATATAAAAAGAGAAAGAATGAGATATGTATAGGAGGAAGGAATGAGAATGGAATATATATAAACGTTATCAAAGGAGAATCAACAAAATGTAGCAATGGAGTGTATATATATATATATGAAAACATTAAATATATGAGGAAATATCAATCATGAAGTGTGGAATGATAGAGAATGTAAGAAATATATGAAGATATGTCAATAAAGATCATGGAAGGGAATAGTGCAGATATATATTTCCTAATTGCAAAGCTTGATATTCCAATTTATTAGGTCAAAGGTAAGATTCATAAGAATCCTATAAGGGACATTACAAAAGACAACAATTAGTTGAATGGTTGTTAACTAAAGAGGGTGTCTTTTAATAGACATCTCTTTCCAAAGGGGTGTACCACTTCATCTTAATATTGAGATATAAAAAGGTAATGAGAAGTGAGTGAAGAGGAAAGCCACTTAGGAGAGAATACACCAACAAAGATATAAGAATATATATATGGGTATAGAGAAAATAAGGTTCGCATATTCAAGCATATTTAAAGAATATGAAGAGTAGTTTAGATGTATATTGGAAATATGAGTGTTAATATTGTACAGGGAAAAAGGGATGATGCATGATTCAAGGGCAAATCTATGAGCGAAATTAAAGCAGATCTTAAGATAGATCAACTACAAATAGAGTTGTGGAAGAAAGTGCATTTATGATCAAAACTTTGTTGTAATATCCTTGGTAAAATTTGTAATGTCCCCATTTTAGCTATACGCCCTTCAGTGACTGATAGCCTATTTCTGGAAGCCCGGAGGTTCGTTAGAGGTAAAATTAGGGTTTCCTATTTTATAGGGGTTCTGATGAATTTCTGATGGCTTGTATGTTAGAGTTTTAGATGCATGTCTGGTGGAGTTTTCTGGGTTTTCAGAGAGCTTCGCAGTGGTATGTTTGGCAAAGGCATTGAAGAACTTTTTAGAATTTACTATTTTTAGTAAGTTCTATTTCTGGTAGTGCCATCTTGGGTAGTAGCATCAGCAGTCAGCTCAGTTTCCATTTCGAGCAGTGCAGTTTGGAGCATATTTGGCTTTCAGCATTTTGAGGCTAATTTTGGGTAAAATGGTTTATTCTAAGTCATTAATGTTATAATTTCTTATTGGCCCCCTTGGCCTAGTATTAATGACTTAAAGTTGTTTTAAAAGGTGGCCTTTGAGGGTGGACGCCTCATTGAGAGATTATTTAAATATTTTTAAAGTAAATATTTCTCCTCAAGTCTTGGATGCCTAGAAAGGTGAATATAATGTTTTAAAAATTAAAATATTTCAAAAGTGAAATGGGCATCCCTTTTGGAGGGAAAAAAAGATGGAAGCTAAAGAGCCAACAGTCACCTTCAATTCTATAAAAGCAGGCCATTGCTCATTCATTTCTCATCTTTGGAAAATTGTATTGAAATGCTGTTGAATTGATTTCAGAACCCGACTAAGGGGAAGCTTAGCTTTTCTACTCCATTCTCTGGGCCTGAAACTATGGTTCCCTCGATGGATGATTGTGAGTGTGCTTCATCCAAAAGTGCACCTTGAGTTTCAAAGTTGAAGATTTTGTAGTTTTTGATAATAATTCTCAGAATTGTGTTTGCTGGTCATATCATGGCTGAAGGAGGTTTTCATTAACAACTTTTTGTATGATTTTTATGTGCTTCTGGGTATTGAAGAAATTGAATCCTGGTACATGGGCGCCCCTTCCCACAGAAGAGCAGAATTTAATTCAAAGTATTTAATTTTATAATGCAAAATCGCCCCTCCTAGCCAGGCCGTACCATTCAAGAGAGCATTGAAGTTTGTGCCAAATAATTGAAGGGAGTTTGATGTTGTTTAATCCTTGCAAGTTGGGCACCATCCTTCTTGAGAGCCATTGCAATTCATTTCAGCTCATTCAGAGGTAATTTGAAAGAGTTATGAGTATTTCATTGATGTACAGTTTGCCGGTCTGTATTTCAGTTGATGGCATTTCATATTAGACTTGACTCATTCCATGGTATGCTATAATTCTTGGACGTCTATGCTTCTAGTTTCATGTGCATTCATTTTGGAGGGAATAGAAGCATTTTGGATGATGATATGAACAATTAAGGGGAATAGAAGCATTGTTTTATGTTGCTGGTCTGATTATCTCAGTTTGTTTGTCTTAATATTAGACCTGGTTATTCTCTTTTCATGCTATATTTCTCTGGTCTTTCAACTCACATTTGTGATCGGAAGTATAGTATAATTCTTGCAGAAGTTTGGAGCAGATTTCTATTATAAATTCATTGCAATAAGCTCATTGTAAGACTGTAAATAGTAGTACTGTTCCAGTTATTTCATTATTGCATTTACTTTTTGTTTAATTGTCACATTGTAACCCTTGGATGGTTTACCGTCAGTGTGGGAAAAAGAACTTGCTAATTCTCTCATTGTACCCACTGAAAAGTGGTGAATTCCCACTCATGAGTAGATGCCCGCCGCAGCGGATGAATTAGTTGAATTGTTTGTAGTATTCCCCCCATTGTTTAAGTGGTTGAGCGGAAATCTTCATGGCTGGTTCACCGCCTAAGTTCTTTCAGTTTTGTAATAAGTACTCTGCCATATGTTAGCACCTCGCCTTCAAAGAGATCTTGTGTGCACGTTCTTGGCATTGAGTTTTATCATTTACTTCCAGCTTAGTATTTCAAGTTCAGATTATTGCTAACGATCCCATCACCATAAGCTATCACCTCGCCTTCAATAGGATCTTGGTGAACTTTCTTGGTGAAGGTTACTTTCAAGTTGGATGTCTTTTGGGATCTAACGCTAACATTTGGCATAGTGCTGGTTTGTGTTGTGGAAACATCGAGAATTCAAAGGAAAAAATTAAGGGGTATATTTCAGTGGTATCAGAGCAGAAGATCCTGCCATCCTGTTGATCAGTGCTTCATGTTTAGGCAGATGAGTGACAAAGATCTCCGGTACTACACCGATAGTCAGAGCAGATTTTAGTTTAACTCCTTGTGGTATCCAAAAGTTGGCAGTTAGGCATGGCTAATGAAGAAGAGATGAAGTTGGTAGAGACTCTCTTTATGGCTGGAAAGGGACTTGGTAAAGAATTTCAGTCAAGAGAAAATGAAGAGAACATTCTTCATTTGTTAGAACAATTTTTGAGATGAGTGAAGCCATCAGCTTCAGAGAAAATGGAGTTGGCATTAGCTCTTGTAGTGAATTCTTTGAATCAACCCTATTGGTTGGGGCATCTTGATGAAGAAACCAAGCTGCTGATTTCTTCCTGCTGCATGGAGATAATAAGAATTGTAATTCCCCAATTACCCTATGATGACGAAACTATGAAGACCATATGAAATATGATAGTGAAAAGTTTTCAAGACCTTGATAAAACTGATAGCAATCAGTACTCCAAAAGAGCTGCTATATTGAAGATCTTTTCAAAACTCAAAACAAGTATTTTGTTGGTTGAATTGGGTATTGTTGATGTGATTTTTGTGACTGCACCAATCAGCAGAACAAAGTATCCGAAGGCTACTCCATTCTCTCTTCATCAAAGAATTCCATACGCTAAGATTGCCAGAAAGTTCGTATGTTCAACTCCAAGGTTCTGAAATGCTATGGAATACCCTCAGTCGATTCGTTGTGATTTGCTGTTTACACGAGGGGACTTACACAATTGTTCAAAAGGTTTTGCAGTTGACAGCAGGTTAATGATTGGAAGGGGATTTTCGTGTATAGGATGAATGATTTGGCTTTAAGGTACGTGTTTTCTTTACTAACTAGGAATTGTACTGAATTGAAAGGAGTGCAGGGTTTAGAAGATCTAAATTCTATTCTAAGGTGGAATATGGGATCAATCTCGACAGACTTTGCTTCGCCTCATGTTGGACAACTCACACAAAGTCTATGCAATCTTCAAACGAGTAATGAAAGGATATTCAGATTACAACTCAACATGCAAGTACCATCAGGACAACGCATACAAAACACGTGAATCACAACCGAAGTTAAGCTTGTAAAATTTTCCAGTGGACCACACAAGGCAAACTTGCCATCAGCAAGCTGCTAGTGGTATGGATTGAAACGAAGTTGCCTTGATCAACACCACAAATCCACAACTAACATCTATTTGCATGAAAATAAAAAATTACTCTAATCTAAGCTACTACTTGAAGTCGAAGGGATGGAGAAATCTTGCTAGCTGCTCATAACAAAGACGTATTCACCATCAATGAAAGCTTCTTTTTATTATGATAGTTTTCACAACAATCTCTTAAAAAGTTTTCAAAGGAGAACTTTCTTTCTCCTTCAAACTATGCTATGCTAAGCTACACAACTACACTATCAGTCTCTCTGCTCTAGTCTCTAGTCTGATGTCTAATGATCTAATAATGTACAAATGAGGGGGGAAGCCCCTTTTATAGATAGCCTAGTCCAATGGACGGCTCAGATTATAATCAAATGAATGGCTTAGATTAAGCCACCTCAGCCCTAACCCTAAAAACTGCCAGAATAGGGAGTGGTACAGTAAATGAATCAAAAGATTCCCACTCACTCCCAAAATAGTAAAGGCCATTAATGCCCACTATCAGTCTTCTAGAAGGTCATCATCCAGAAGTGCGTTTCCGTTCTTCTCTTTGGCTGCGAAATCAATGAATCTGGCAGGCACAGCTTCAACCTCCTGAACTGAAATAGGCGGGATGTGATCAAGCTGAAACTCTAACACTGCAATTGCCTGCCGATGTCGAGTGCAAGACTTTCTCCAAGTGGTCAAGGCATCCTTGGTATTTTGAATCAGGTTGGAGAAAGTCAAAATGTTTTCAAAGTCATCCTGCACAAAAGTCTTCATCTCCGAAAAGAATGGTGGCAGCCTACTCCTCAAGCCATTAGTAGTCACCTCATCGGCATTTAGCCTCCTAGCAAAGATAGCCTCCAAGGTGTTCAGGACTCCATCAATGATGTTCGTCATAGCCTTCCTGACTCTGGCCGAATCTGTCTGTGCTGGATCGAAGAATCCACGGCCTGTGATTACTGAAGAGTACCGACCGGTAAAATCGTACCTATCACCCTCCTGAATAACTCCACCAATCAACATCTGCAAGGGAGTATGCATCAAGGCCTCCAGACGCTGAATAACCTTGCTCTGATAAACATGAGCATTACCCCAGGCTTGATCAACTGCCTCCATCCGTGCCATAATGCCGGAAGCTTGCTGATAAGCATGAGCAAGATCTTCCATAAACTTTCCTGTCTCGGCACGAACACCTGCAACCCATTTATCTGCCTCCTGTGCCATCTTTCTCAAATCCTCCAAGCCACTAACTGATTCTCTAGGCAACTTGGCTGGAAGCTCAATCGTCGGAATCTCCTGCCCACAAGGATGAGACAAATGCTGCATGTAGCCAATCAAAGTCTTATGCTCCTTCAATTTCTTGTACTTTCCTTCAGTCCTAAGCAATCTGTCCTTAAGTGCCTGATAGGAGTTATCACACTCCTCAATGCTCTGTGCACTTTTGGGGCGACCTAACTCCATGGTAGTGATCATATAATTTTATGGTACTGCCTTGTCTCGATCACAATCAACTCTTGGCACAACTACGTGAAGGGTGCGAGAGCCATCCTCATCTGTTGAAATCTTTGAAAATTTCCTAGCTCTCTTCTTGGTTGGAGGTGCACTGATCCTACTCAAAAATTCCTCCATCTCTACCGCTGGATCAACTTCGTCATTGGGGCTCCTTCTCATTCTATCTCTAAGCCAATCAGGTACTACCTGTTGTATAACAAACGACTGCTCATCTCTTGCTTCTTCCTCACGGACTTCTCTAATTTCATTCTGGCAAGGCTCATTGGCCTCTATGGGCTGAGTATCCCTTGGAACTGCATCATCCTCTAGAGCCGCCTCAAGCTCACACTGGAAGTGTGTATTAGTAGCAGTTTCCTCATCTTCCTCCTGCTGATTATCTCCAGTGGGTACATTGACACTCTGGCCAACTGATTCTCTTCGTGGTGGCCAACTTTCCTCATGTAATTCCTGCTCTTGATTCAATACATTTCTTTGATCAACAAATAGCGAAACCTCTTGAATGCTTGGAGAATGTGTCTCCAATGGCATAGGTGACTCTACCACAATTCTCGGAGGCTCCGACTGAACTGGTTGTTTCCTTCGAGACTTTGGACCTCGAGCAACCTGTTTCTTCCTGGTGGCAGTCAGCATCCTATGATCTCCCATCAAGTTGTAAGTCAAAGGAATTGACCTACTCTTCAACCTGCTCACATGTCTTTCAACCCATGCTCTGGTGAAAGTCAGGACTGGTATACAAAGTGTGTCCAAATCTGCAATCTCTGGTTTTGACCAATCTGGGAGTGGAAGTGGCGTCTCTCACTGCCTCATAATCTGGATGGAGAACGTTCATGTCCTTGTCCACCTTATCTGGTACTGGAATAATTTCACACTCCCTAATCATGCTCAACGGTAGCCTTGAGAACATTCTCTTTCTAACTTCAGCCTCATTTGATGCACCAGCTCAGTAATCTTCAATATTTGCTTTGTGCCTGAACTCTTTTGACAGTATCCATCTGATATTGCTATGGGGGTCATAATGCTGTCTGCCGGTGTGATAAGAAAAGTGGAAGAATTGAAGCTCGTTTTCAGCTTCCCTGGTTGCCTGAATCGAAGGACACACTTCATCTGAATTCCCCATAATAATGGGGAAGTCAAGTCCTCCCTTCTTCTTTCTCTTCTGAATCTTATCGTAGGCAATGAGTTGCCTAGATATCTCTAACATTAAAATTCTATTTGTTGGGTACTTAGGCAATCTATACAGGTATGAAGAAAATCCTTGTAGCCTGATGTAAGTAAATTTCAGAAACTGAATAAACCAGCACCCATACCTCTCTATTAAATCTTGAGCTTCCCTCGAGATCCTATGATGAGTCCTTTGCTGAAGTGATCTCGTTATATGCATGGTGAAGGCATCATTGATCCGCTTGTAATGGGATGTGCTTGTCAGGTGCAGCTGCGGACAAGCCTCATGAATTTTGAACTGATGAGAGCCACATCCAATTGGCTCCTTGTAGGATATTCCCTTGTATTTCGTCATACGAGCCAACATGTATACAATATATGAGCCCATGTAAAATGTTTTTGTCCTCCTCAAGCTCCAGAGCTGCTCATGCAAATTGTCACTAATCATCACCGCCCAGTTGATATGCTCCTTCCCCTCCAGCACGAGGTTGATATAATGGAACATCCAAGGCTCAAAGATAAATGCCTGGGGGCAGCCTCCAACTCTGCTGAGCATCATGATCAAGTCACAGTACTCTTGCTTCAAATCATCTGCTTCGGCAACTTCGTACGAGAGGGCTTGGGCTTGTTCATCCAGCGAGCGTTGAAGCATATCTCTTGAATGTTGAAGCATACATTCGCTCAACACGCTCTCTTGTCTTATAAATCATCCTCTCGTGTGATGGGATTCCAAATGCTTTGCTGATAGCTGCAGGCGTGAGGTTGGCGAACAATCTACCATCAGGCAAGACAATAGACCTGTGATCAGGGTTGTAGCAATTAGGACACTCCATAATTAGCTCTGGACACTGAATTGTTGGCGGAAAACGAGCAGCTGCATACAATCCACTCCGAACAATATTGTGCAAAGTGATCGAAGGACGATGACTTCCAACTCCCATCATTCGACTTTTGAAAGCCTCTGTGTTGAAAGAACCCAAATTTGTGTCAGCCAGCTTGCCCAACTTCGAAGAGAATTTTGACTCTGGTAGGAATGACTTGCTCAGCTTCTTGATAATAGCCTTCTTGGATGCAGCATTACTATCTCTGCCAGTTGCTCTTACTTCAGCCATCTTGCAAAACAACAAATAGTCATTAGAAATTTAACTTAGAAAATAAAATCATATTGGGGCTGCCAGTCGACTTTTGAAAAATGAGGAGCTTCGGCATGCAATTCTAACTTCAAACCTTGACACTTCTTTAGCAACTTCGAACTTATAAAGACTTAGAAAGTTTGCCAAGCAAGCCTCAACAACTTCAACACTTAGATAAAATCGGCCAACTTCACTTCAGCCACTTAGACTTCTTCAAATTTCGCACTCTTCAAAGTTCAGCTTCAAACTTTCCTCTTCTACTTCAAATCGAACTTCTTCAATACTCAGCTATTCACTTGCACTGCAATCTTACTTCAGAGCTAGAATCAAACTTCTTTAGCTGATGGAGAAAATGAAACAACCTCTCAGTTCAAATAGCTGAGTCGAATTCTAGAAGAAACTATCTTTAGCCAGTTTATTAAATTTCCACTACTCCTCTGCAGGAATTCGAATTTCCCTCCTCTGGCAGCTGTAACACTTGTCATCCGGCGTCAGGAATATCTTGACCTTCTAGAATTTCCAAAAGATTCACTTCACTGGTCAAGGCGTACTTAGCATTTTTAAATCATTTTTTTGAAAATATCAACTTCAATTGCATCTTCTTAGGAAATTCATTTCACCAGTTGAGGTCTGACACTTGATTTCATCCATCTCTTGCTTGAGAAAATTCACCTTCAATTTTGATCAAAATCATCTAGTCAATCAACTTCAAATTCATCATCTAAGGAATTTTATTTCAACAACACATTTTATTCCTTCTGCCTTAGAATTTTTTTAAATTTTCCTTAGGAAAATTCATTATTCAAGTGCCGATCAAAATTTTCATCTCGAAATCCTTGGCGAGCTGTGGAAGACTTTAAAATCCATTCCTTGTCGAAGATGTTTGATACCCAGAAGAAAATTCCCTTAAGAAAGCGTCGAATCCATGGGTCTACAAACGAAGGGGTACATTTAATTTTTTGAATTTTTAACCTTAGAAAAATATTTCCCAATCAAATTTATTCCCATCCTTCATATCTGGGCGTATTTTCTTGCCTGGCCTTGAGAAATTTCATCAACTTCATGGAGCTGGCACCTTTTGACATGTCCACTGCCAATTTTATTCATGCCTTTGAAAATTTCATCTCCTCCATCAACTTGGGCGTATTTTCTCTAAGGAAGGTGGAATTTAAATATTTACACTTGGAAAGATATTCTATCATTTCTAGCATGGGCACATATAGGCATCATGGAGGAATTAACTTCAACGCCTAGCATATTTTCCTTTTAGAAGCTACCACCTCCAACATCTTTGGGGCGCATTTCACATGTCAAGAAGGAATTAACTTCTACGCCTTCCTTAGCCACCTTAGACTTGGGCGCATTTAGGCTATGGTGAAGGATTTAACCACGCTTTAGCAATTTTTACCCATCTTCACCTTGTTTGACATCAACGCCTTGGTAACTTCCCTCCATCTTTACGTTCACTTGGGCGCATTTCACACATGGAGGAGGATTTAACACTTTCAACGGCTAGCATAGGTCATGACTTCATGGGCACATTCAAAGGGTGGAGAAGGAAGTTTGACTCCCACGCCTTGTCTTTTCCTTACCTTCATCTTGAAGTGGGCGCATTTGGGGGTAGGAGGTGGACAAACTTCATGCCTTAGAAAATTTTTTATGGCTTCCTCCTTCCTTGGGCGCATTTTGAGGGTGGAGGTGGACTTAAGTCCAACACTTAGAAATTTTCATCATCTCCTTGTGAAGTGGGCGCATTTTCAGGGGTCTGTAGGATATTTTCAACACTTAGATATTTTCCATCACCTTCAAGGCAAGCTGGGCGCATTTAAGGGGTGGAGGTGGACTTATCTCCAACACTTAGAATTTTCAACCTTCTGCCAGTCATCTTGGGCGCATTTGAGGGGTCCTGCTGGATAAACTTTTCCTTAGACAATTTTCAAGCTTCTGCCAGCTCAAGACAGGGCGCATTTTGGGGGTCAAGCAGGATAGACTTCAGACTTAGGCGTTTTTCATCCTTCTGCCAGCTCAGTACTTACTATATATAGTAAGTTCTAGGTTTTCCCTCCTCTGAAACTCAGATTGATTTGAAATTTTAACCACAGGGTCTTCATGACCTAGTCAGCCTGTTTACACTGCCATCTTGAGCTGACCTGCTATTTATGGCATGTTTTTGAAGGTGGTTTACTATTTATAGCAACTGCTCAGTTTCATGACTTCCACAACTCCGTTTGACTTGAAATTTGAATGCCGTGACCCTCATCGGTAGACTTGCCCGTTCTACACTGGCGCCACTGTTGATTTACTATTTATAGCTTGTTTCTGGAACGCCTTACTATAAATAGTAAGTGCTCTGATTGCCTTCAAATTTTACTAGTGAATAGCTTGAAAGATACTGATCGTAGTGGGATACACCGGTTTTCAAAAATTTTGGCATTTTACCCCTCATTTTGGGTCCCGAAGCTGGAAACCTTAATTTGACCTGCATGTCTATCAAATGACCTCCGTTTAACTTCATTTCTGTTGCACTTCGCCCTGTTCGTGATCCTGATGCGCTAAGCAGCTGCTAGAATGGACCTGCTAAAAATGGTAAGTCTCTGAAAAGTGATCATCTTGCTTTGCATGTGACATCACTACGTAGGTTTCAGAAAACCCAGAAAGAATCTCCAGACATGCATTGAAAAACTTCACATATAAACCCTAAAAACAACTCCTTAAGGTGAACTTGCTAAAAAAATAGAAAGTTGTTAGTTTCACCTCAAAATTTGTTGACGAATAGCTTGATGTGTTCTGGATGCAGTGTAACGATCGAAACTTCAAAAGTGCTGAGAGAACACCCTGAATCTGGTACTTACTAAAAATAGTAAGTTGTTGGAATTCACTGAAATTTAGCTGAGAACCTGCTGGAAGCATACTGATTGCAACGTGAGGTTCATATTCCAATTTATTCAATCCATTTGACTTCAGATTGACCAGAGAAATACGAACCCTAATTCTCAGACTTAGCCAAAATTTCCCGTTCGAGCTCAAAGGCGGGCACATCCCTGGAAAGCAGACAACAGAAAGAGACAAAAAGAGAGAGAGACAAAACCAAAGCCAAAAGACCAGAATGGAGCAAAAATTAGGGGGTCCCCATTTCGAACGGGGCGATGTGTGAAAAGGTCACAACAGGTATGCAAGATCGAATATATTATTTGATCCATTACCTCTTCATTTCAACTTGGAGTGAACAAGAAGAGGATGTAGTTGCAGCAATGAGAAACATTTTAATTTTAACTATCAATGAGATGGATGACATTCCAAAATCCGTCTTAACTTTTCTGTTAAACATTCATGAACAAGAAGGAAAGAATTCCTCTATTGCTGGTATGTTGATCAGAGATTTGTTCATTCACTGTGAAAGAAAATTGAAGCCACACTTGAAGAAGACAAAGCAGAAAAATGAGTTAGTCATTAATGCAGAAGACAAAAATAAAATGTTGTTTCTCAATGATTGTAAGGCTGTTTCTCAAGAAGTACCTATTGATATGTAGTTGTCCGCACATGTTGAGGATGAGTGCAATGAGGCAACATCAATTTTGAGTACACATGAAGAGTCTATGACAAGGAATCAAGAAGACTTCTTTGGTATGCTTGTAACAACTAATGAAGAGATTAGTGATATACCTTTACATGAAGGGCTCATTGAAGACAAGAAGGATGAAGTTTTCAAATCAGCTAGTAATGAAGATCCTTTACTTCATTTCAGTGAAGATGACATGAGTAGTCATGGATTTGTATCTTTTGATCATAAAACTAAGCTGTTGGAGAAAGATTTTCATGAAGATATCAGTTTTGGTGAGTTGGGAGGTGTCTCATTCAGAGAGCCACCATTCCAAGAGGAGTACGAAGGACAATTTCCTCTTGATCAAAGTATTCAGCCCTTCAGCATTTGGGATCCGGTTGTGAAGGCACCTAATTTTGTTAAGGAACTTGTATGGGATAAATTTCCCTTTGATCCCAATAAAGAACAAAATTCAGATTTCACTGCAAGCTATGGGATGGCCTTTGGAGGAGAAGCTGTTTTTGACAAAATAGCTTGCATGAAAAAGTCCCATAATGACCATTTTAATTTGGTTGCAGCCACTAAAGAAAAGTTTGTTGCTGCTAAAAATTTCAGGTCTGCAATCAATAATGACTCATTGATCAAGTTGGGGGCTTCTTTAACAAATAATCAAGGAGACAGTGAAGGAGAAATAGAGCTAGAAGACCACGGGGTCTTTGTTGATGAAGAGTTTAAAAAAGTTCTCAAATTCAAATCAGATTTTCCTCTTTATGTAGCTGATTGTAAACACAGGTCCGAAAAATTGGTAGGATTTGATTCTCATCATGACCTTGATCATTTTCAGTTGGTGGGTGGTGAAAGACAAGAGTCTTGGAGCAGCTATGGGGGCAGGAAAGACAAGGAACAAAGTTCTAATTTTGAAATGCAGCCTATTAGCGGTTCACCATCCTTGCATTTTTGTGAGTGGAAAGGTTAATTCATGTTTTTTGTTGAGGATGAAGTGCATGCCTTATTCAGATTTGACCGCTCACATAGTTCGGTTGAAGAGAGACAAGGAGAAGTTTGGGATGGACTCACTCTCTTTAATCTGCAATTTATTAAAGACTCTTTAGTGATTATGAAATCAAAGTATCTATGCTGGATTGAAGATCGAGATTACGCCTACAAATTCACAAAGAAGATCTTTGGTGCATTTCAAGGATGTGAAAGGCTGGTAAGCTTACTCTTGAGCCTGAATCAACGAAGTGCATGTTAGAGAATGCTCAGTTGGGCATAATGGAGGTAGGAGACCAGCTAGCTGATTTCAAACATCTCCGAGAATGTGGGGACGAGTTATACTTTGTGATTGATAATCCTCTAAGCTTGCTTGTAAGTGGATGCATAAGAAGTTTAGAGAATTCAGTTGCCATATGGGACTTGTTGATTCATGATGACTTCCCCATCTTTGACAACAAGGTGTTGTCAAAACTTGTTTTGGTAAGACATGTTGTTTACATGCCTGACAGTTTATCCCATAGTAACGAGACTCGGACGCAGCTCAGACTCGGCGAGGGCGACTCGACGACTCGGGACTCGGACTCGGCGTAGACGCGGCAAAGTGAAAAAAAGTTGAATAAACCCTAGAAATTTAGAGATTTTTAAGGATTTAAAACTTGTTTCAAGCACCCTTTATTGAATACAACACAAATAAAAGCAAATTTGATCACATGCACAAGTATACAACGATTACATAAGTATAAAGTACACAAATTGTAGTTGTGCCGCTGAAGGAAATAGCATACTTAGATATATAAAATTAGTCAAATGTATACAAAACTCATGGAATATGAAATCCATGACATCAAATGTTCCATACAAATATGAAATATCAAAAGTAAACTAGAGTCTATGCTCTGGCATAGTGGAGCCAACATCCTTCCTACGAAGGCGTCTAAGGGTTTTGGATGATGTTGCAGCTGCAGCCATAGTCTACACTTTGTGTGTCCGACTCTCCGTACCACTCTCGCCGACCATGACTATGTCTCCTTTAGCTTTAGCCTCCTCACAAACCATGGCTACAACCTCGGCCTCTCTCTCTGCCTGGTCCACCCAATCAAGGTCCTCGTCACTAAAGACTGCATCTGTAGCCTCAGTGATCCACTCAGACTGTGGATCAACCTCCTCTAGATTGATCGGGGTTTTGTCATGGTCAAAAAGCTTCCTGTATCTGAGCCGAAGATTGTAATGGACATATACCAAGTCATTCATCCTCTCCACTGTCAATCTATTGCGCTTCTTGGAGTGTATGTGCCCAAACATACTCCAATTGCGCTCACAACCGGATGAACAATATACGAATGGCAATATTTTGCAGGATTGGTGTATCAGAACCAAACATATGCCACCGCCATTCCGGTATGAGAAAAAGATACAAAAATCAATCTCATTTCAAGTTTCAAGTTCAAGTTCAACATTTAATAATAAATTATGGGCCATAAAAAAGATGAAAATTATGCCCTTAAATATATTTTTACCGGGCAAGCAATGTTAAATCCTATTATCTTGCACATTTGACGGGTAAAGAAGTGCCCTTGTACTCTTAGTGAAGGCATTTATCTCCTGCACTATCTATGTAGTAACAGCGGGCAACATTCTCTCTATCATCAAGTAGAGCCCACTAAGAATTTCTCTAGCTGCACGGAGATCACAGCGGAAGTGGAAGGCCAGGATTAGAAATCAGATGCTGCATGGATGGGCCTATGAAGTTGGTTTTGCCATCTCCTATCAATGATATCCCAAATGGGACGATACTTCTCCCTCAACCCACCATAGACCGATTCAATGGCTTCTTTGGCCCTATCCATTCCTCATATGTAGCCCATTATGGCTTTCTCCCATCTCAACTCTTAGGAGAACTAGAAGCAAGGCTCAATAAACTGCAAAGTGCAAACATGTTTCACAAACAAGTGTGAACTAAAAATAAACAAATAAAAGTAAGATATGATTAAAAATTCAAACATAATAAATAATTAAATTTTACCTTCACAATCTCGTCCATTGGTGTCCAAAACCCTTGCTCATCAAAAATGCAATCAGCCACAACAATCCCTGTAGTGCTTGTAGAAAAGGATGAGGAAGACCACTCCTCACTAGTAAACATGCACCTTAAAGCTGCCCTTGACTGAATCAAGGATTGCATCGTGATAAAATTTGTTGCAAACTTAGTGATGCCAGGACGAGACAACTCCCTCAACCTCGTGTATTGCCTCATAAGGTTAAGCACCCATGTGTGATTGTATACAAATTTGCATATGTTTTTTGCTGCTTCCACACATGTTTTGATCCATGGGAGCTTGCCAAGATCCTCCAACATGAGGTCAATGCAATGGGCGGCACATGGAGTCCAAAATATAGTAGGGTGCCTTCATCAATAATCTAACAAGAGTAAACATAATTTGCTGCAAAATATACCGGCTTCACCACTTGCACTACATTCTCTCCCCCACATCAGCTATCACCTCTCCTCTATAGCCTCACACAGTAATGCGGGCATTTTTGAATTGGGCGTATGTTAATGGATTCTATGAAGACGCGGTGTCACCCGAAAAATAAGCAAAACCAATTATTCAATAAATTAAAACATAAATCAGCCATATTAAATTATTAATCACTAAATTAAATTCAAATTTCAATGCATTGAGGGAAGTACACTATCTCCCGAGGAAACTAGGAAACAAGCAAAGGCCCTATTTCTCCTATCAGTCCAACCATCGGGCCATGATGGTGCAACCAATCATCTCCACTACTTGCGCTTGCTCCTCTAATTGTGTTACATCTGCCACCAGCCAAAAGTGGGCTCCTTTAATTCATCTTCACTAGGGCTTTGAACCCCGCCCCACATATGGTTATGGCATCAACCATGTTTTGCCAGAAAGGTGACCTAAAACATGTCATAAATAAATTAGTAAGTTACATAAGTATTGTAAAATGAAAAGTTTTAAGTTTTTAACTTTAAATTTGAATTCGATAATGAGATACATGTAGATTCTAAAATTTAAATATAAATTTTACAACAATTAAATGAAAAAGAATTCCCTGGCTACATGAAAGGGAATGGTGCAGGAGTACCAAAAGTCTGCAATTGTCTTTTTTGCTGCATCATGTTCGTCCTTGTTCCAACCCATGCTCTCAAGCGACGGTTGGGAACTAGGAGTAGTGCGTGGTACAAAATATGAGTCCACCCTAGATTTATGAACTCTAGGGCCAATGCTAATACTGCCACTACCACTAGCAGTAGTAGTGCCACCAACACTAGGAGTACGCATAGGCATAGCTGATCTAGAAACAAAAGCACTAGCACAAGCACTAGTACTAGGACGGTATGGAGGCATGGAAGAAGCATCTCCAACAACACCAAGTCCCTGTCCAACTCCAACACTCACCAACTCCTACTTCTGTTTCTTTTTTATTTATTTTTGCATTTCAAAAGTTTCTAATTGCACCTGCGCTTCACAAACAACCTCAGGAGGTGCTCTAGTGCAACCCACTGGATCATGGGCGGGTATGCGTGCAAGATGGTATTTTAATCTATTTATGCCTCCATGATATATTGTTTTGCAGTAGTTACATTTTTGCTTCTCCTCTTTTCATTCCGGGAAGGATTTTAGCATGTTTCGAAGCAGTGTCTTTTTTGACTGGGGTTTGAGACATTGTGAAAATAATAATATGGTTTGATTTGCAAATGGATGTGGCTTCAAAAGTAGGGTTTCTCAAATTATTTAAGTTGCAAGTAGGGTTTGTAAAAAAAAAATTCAAACTCAAAAAAACAATGATTTTACAAATTACAATGAATTATTTGTTAAAAAAACACAAAAAAAATCAATTAAAATCAAACTTACCTTTTAGATTTGGCTTGAAATGCAATCAAAACTCCTCCCAATCAGTGGTAATGAGCTCTGAATGCACCTCCTTGCTGGTATGAAGCTCCCCAAATGATATATGACCTTGGATTTGTTTTCAACAGCTTGCTGGTTGCCCTCTCTTTTCCTCTTATTGTTCTTCACAACTCTCTCTTCTCCTCCTATTTTGCCAAATGAATGAAATGAGGTTGCTTTTAGGGCTACGAAGATAATATAAGGAAAAAAAAATATCAAAAAACTTTAACTTTATGTTTTTTTTTGGCCTTGGTTGCGTCGACTGCGTCCAGGGGTCAGGACTCTCCTGGACGCTACACGTCTGGCTTATATGCGTCTGGACGCGGCCACGTCTATGCCAGCGCTCCCAGGACGCGGCCAGGTCTACGCGGAGCGCGACTAGCCGCGTCCTGGCGTTTTCGGGCAAGTCTCGGGACTATGGTTTATCCTTTGGATTGAGTAATGTACACACCAACCTATCTTGGGAGATGGATTTGAAGACAATGTTCGTTTCAGGCTCCCTTGTTTTTGAAGTTTTATTGGATAGACTTTAGTGGTTCACCAAAGAAGTCAATAATTTTTTGAGTATGCATTTGGAGTTGATTGGCACTCAGGAATGTGTTGTGAATTTCTTTAGGGGCGAGGAGGATCATTCTTGGTTAGGTATCTCTTTTTGGCATCCTCGATGTGAATTGATAAATCTTTTGGGGTATGGTAGGAAGGTTCATTGGAGGAATAAGGATCAAACTTTCAGAATTAATGGTGTTGTATCCTCTCTTACCAGCCACTTGATGATCCCATTTTTTTATCAACAAATGGATTGGAGAGAAATTTTGAGCAAAGAATGGTTCTTTGCTGTGATGGAACCGTTTGTATGGGTGTTTCTAGCTTCGATCTAAGCAGATTGGTCAAATTGAATGAGAATTTTTCAGTATGGCAGCAGCTGTTCTTTTCTTAGCATGTTGATTTCTCTTTGATCAGATGTTGAGTCATTCGATTCTGACTTGTTGGGCAGCTGGTACACTCATATTTTCACTTCACAATCTCTCTTCAAAGATGATTTTTGGCCTCAAGTAGAAAGAATGGTGGTTTGGATTGATCAAAACCAGTTTTTGGAGAGAGTTCGAGTTCTTTTCAGTGATTACCTACACACATTCTTTGATATCTATATTTGGGGCAGCGAGTTAGTAACTGATTTGGTTCACCAATTGGAGACTCTTGAACTGAAATATGTGAAGATTTCTTGGAGTTTTTTCAGTGATTGTATATCCTCTTGGATTGAAATGGAGTGTGGAGCATGGTTCTTGGTTTGGCATTGGTTTGATGACTTGTTTAAGAAGATTTTTGTTGCTGATCAGAATTATGATAGCAAGGTTTGGAGGTCTTACAGATTGATATGGGACCCGGGCATTACATTTTTGGTGCAGTGTCTTTTGTGGATCGTGACATGTTGCTCCACCTTGAGAATTTCGATGTTTTAATTAGAGTAGTGCAACGGATTAGAGGAACAGTATTCCTGACGATGATTTGGAATCCTGGTATCACTTGGGTTCGCTATTTAGCAGCTAAAGAAGATGAAGCTAATGTTGGCCTGTTGGAGTTTTCTTCTATGGTGTTTCTAATTGGTTTTTATCAGGGGGCTTTTTGTATTGGCATCTGTTGACGTGGTTTTTGCGACCGCACCAACACAGAATAAAGTTTCCCAACGGATACCCTATCCTCTCTTGAACAAAGTTTCCTACATGCTAAGATTGCGAGATAGATCATACATTTAACTCCAAGGTTCCGAAATACTTGGAACACCCTCAGTTGGTTTGATGTGAATTGCTGTTTTCTTACGAGGGGACTTACACAATTGTTCAGGATACTTGCAGTAAACAACAAATATATGCTTTAAAGAGGATTTTCGTGCAAATGATTTGGCCTTGAAGAGTGAGTTTCCTAAAATTAACCATAAATGTGTGGAAAGTAAATGAGTGTAGGGCCTAAGAAACTTATATTCTATTCTAAATGCAAGATATGTGGAGCTCGATTTCAGTAAACTTCAACCGAATTTCACCTAGCCTCACGTCGGACAGCTTCAGTAAAATTGGTGCAATCTTCAAAGGGATAGCATGAGATATTCAGATTACAATTTAGCATACGTGTACCATCAAGACGATGCATACAAGCATACAAATCGCAATCGAAGTTAAATTCAAGATGATTTCTAGTCGACCACGCAAGGCGAGTTTGCCATCAAGAAGTTGCTAGTGGTATGGAATGAAATGAAGCTACTTCAATAAAATGCCACACATCCAAAGTAAACTACTTGCATGAAATGAAAACTATGCTACCTTATGCTACTTGGATCCGAAAGGATGAAGAGACCTTGCTAGCTATCCATGACAAAGACGAATTCCACCATCAATGAAAAGATCTATTATCATGAAAGTTTTACACAACAATCTCAACGAAAGTTTTCAAAGGGAAAACTTTCCTTCTTCTCCACACTATGCTAACAAAATGCCTACTCTCTACTGTCTCTCCAAATCTCTAGTCTCTACTTACAATTCTAATGTCTAATGATGTACGAATGAGGGGGACTCCCCCTTTATATAGCTAGCCTAGTCCAATGGACGTCTAAGATTACAATCAAAAGAGTGGCTAAGATTAAGCCACCTCAGCCCTAACCCTAAAAACTGCCAGAATGGGGAGTGGTGTAATAAATGAGCAAAGATTCCCACTCACTCCCAAAAATAGTAAAGGCAATTAATGCCCATAATCAGTCTTCTAGAAGATCATCGTCTAGTAGTGCATTCCCATTCTCCTTCTCTCTGGCTGCAAACTCAATGAACCTGCCAAGTACAGCCTCAACTTCCTGAACTGAAATGAGTGGAACGCAATCAAGCTGGAACTCTAACATCGTGACTGATGGTTCGTGCCTCGCACAAGATTTTCTCCAAGCAACTAAGGAATCCTGCGTGTTCTGGATCAAGCTGGAGAAAGTAGAGGTGTTCTCAAAGTCATCCTGTATGAAGGTCTTCACCTCTGAGAAGAAAGGCACCAGCCTACCCCTCAAATTATCTGTAGTCACCTCATCTGGATTCAACCGCCTAGCAAATATGGCCTCGAAGGTATTCTGGACTCCATCAATGATATTGGCCATTGCCTTCCGTACCCTAGTTGAATCCGCCTGTGCTGCATCGAAGAAACCACGTCCCGTGATTGTTGAAGAATACCATCTAGAAAAGTTGTACCTGTCATTCTCCTGAATGACCCCTCCATCAATCAGCAACCGCAAAGGAACATGCCTCAATGCCTCAAGCCGCTGAATTACTTTGCTCTGATAAACATAAGCATCTCCCTAGGCCTGATCAACTGCCTCCATACGTGCCAAAATACTAGAGGCTTGCTGAAAAGCAAGAGCAAGGTTCTCCATAAACTTCTCTGTTTCAGCATGAACTCCCATAACCCACTTGTCTGCCTCCTGTGCCATCTTCCCCAACTCCAACAAGCCACTAATTGACTCTCTAGGTATCTCAGGTGGAAGCTCTATCACTGGAATTTCCTGCCCATGAGGACGAGACAACTGCTGCACATATCCAATCAAAGCCTTATGCTCTCTTTTCAACTTTTTATACTTTCCTTCCTTTTTAAATAATCTGTCCTTGAGGGCGAGGTAGGAGTTATCACACTCCTCTACAATCTGTGCACCTGTGGGGCGTCCTAACTCCAAAGTTGTGACCACGTAGTTTTCTGGTACTGCTAAATTAAGGGAAGATAGTAAAAGTACCGATATCGCCATTTCACAAGCAGTAGATATTGAAAGGAAACATTCACAGGACAATTGACATTTGCAATGGAATCCAACTACCATAATAGTTGATGAGAACCATCACCAAGCTTTGAAGATCATTTCGCTAGAGTTTATATCTTGCGTAACTTGTAACTTGTTGCCGATATATAAGTTTGCGTAGCATTTGTCGGATGACTCCTATCATAGTGGAGCATTAGGATATTAAGCCACGATTATTCCTAGAGTGCAGAAAGAAGAGTGACGCATGAAGGTTGAAGAATATATATTGGGCTGTGTATCATCTGTGAAGATGCTGGCAGCAATTACGAAAGGAGAAAATTTCTGTATGGTAAAAATTGATATCGCCGCACCTTGTAAAGAGCCGACATAGATTATAGTTAATAAATGAATTATGTTAAAAGAAGATGGCGATTGAAATTAGTAACATATCGATGGTAAAAGAGTAAGTTTATTTGTGAAATAATGTCAATTAATAAGTGACATGTCTCTTGTCAAAAGAGGCATAATCAAAAGCTACGTCCCTTGATCCATTCATTCAGAAAGGATATCTCCTATGAACAAGATATAAATGTAAAATGGAGATACGATTATTTGGTGTAGTTGCGTGGAATAAAATGCTTCATCTTTAAATCACAAGCAGGTGTGTTGGGCGTAACATGTACATCATCTAGAGTATGGTGAGTGAGATTACGGTATGCACATGAAAGAGAAAGCTAAATCATAGAAGCAGATTATGAAGAATTGAGATTAAAGATTTGTTTTCAGTGCTGTGTAATGGAATAAAAGATTACATCATACAGGTCGCAGTGTGTGTATAGAAGAGTATTTGAGAGATGAATATTTCAGATTTGAAGAATATATAAAGGCAGCTATACAGTCTTACAAAAGTAATAAGTACAGATTCAAAAAGGAGACTTGAAGGCAAATTTGAGAAGAATTCTTCATAGCAGATTAAGAGATTTAGAAAGGAGTGTATGTGCATATTCTTGTGAAGAATATGCTGGTATAAAGAAGAAGATCTAGAAGATTATTCGTTGGAATTATGAAGCATAGTTCGGATCAGATTTGATGAAATAAATTGTGCATATGTTGGATCAGATTTGAAAGATAAATTCAAGAGGAAGTGTGTTTGAGCAGAATTGTCCATCATCCGTTGAAGAAGCAACATTGAAGGTGGAATATTATCATTCAAGTTATAATTTTTGCTAAGTAGGTGCTTGGCAAGTAGGGGTTGGTGCTCCTTGTAGGTTGGTGCCTACTAAATCAGCATTAGGGGTTGATGCTCCTTGTAGGTTGGTGCCTACTAAATCAGAAATAAGGGTTGGTGTTCTTTGTAGGTTGGTGCCTACTAAACTACATAATTGATTCAAGTAGGTTGGTGCCTACATTCTTTGTAAAAACATATATAATTCATAAAGTACATTATTTGTACCGTGGTTTTATCCCACAAGGGTTTCCACGTAAAATATTGGTGTCAACTATTTATATTGTGATATTCTTGCATAGTTAATTTGTGTTAGAGTTTGAAGTTGATAAGAAGTTTATGAGGGTAAAAGTTTGTTGATATACTGATTCACCCCCCCCTCTCAGTATATCTTTGTGCTCTTCAGTAACGAGCCTTGCCGTTTTTGCTCTAAATTTTCTGTTATGACCCCTTGAAATTATGACAAACACCTGATGTACAAGCTGATTATATGCTGCTATAATTTTCTGATTGTTTTGTGTGGGGTTTGTATGCTCTCACAGATGTTTACAATGCTTCCAACTATGCAAAATTGACTAACAATATTATAAATGATATGGAACTTGTAAATGCTATTGATTGAGGATCATGCTAAATAGATGATTTACAGAGATTCAGTGATGCAGATATGAAGGGCAGGAATTTAATAATTTCTGAGTTTACATCTGTATGCAGCCTTTACAAACATTAAATCATTAACAATGCAACATCAGCAACTACCATGACCACACACTTGCAGCATTCAAGAACACTCAGGAAAGTATTACAGACTGTAACAACAGCATGGAAAGTAGTTTCCTGTATCTTTATTGACTGATAATTACATGTGACACCCTTAGTTTGCAATGAAATACATTAATCCCTTTTTTCCCTAAATGTTATTAAGCCATTTCAAACTCTAAATACAGAAATTATAGTTCAAGAGTGCTTAGACCTGAAAATCATTTTGACTCAACCTGAAAGTGTGGGAATGGACATCAAAAAAATGTCCAGAAGACTCAGCAGCCTAAGTCACAAGGTTCAAATTCGAATTCAAGTTCGGCAACATTGAAATTTAGATGAAGTTTGGCAAGGAAAAAATTTGAAAAGTAAAAAATTCGGATTAAATTCGTCTTATTAAATTTTTTAATTTAAAAAAAATATAAGTAGTTTTTTTAAATATAATTAATATATATGTACACACTTGTCTTATTTTTATTTTTATTTTTCCATTCAATTAATAAATTTATTTTATGATAAAATCAAATGTGAACACTATTATAGTAATTATTTAATTACAACTATAACATAGTATTTATTTAATTACAACTATAACATGTTACGACATATTATATTGATAATATAATGCAGGGTCTTTATTGGTAAAATCATAATGATCGATTTACTTATGTCGGTCATAAATAGCAAGATATACATATAATAATAAATTAGATCCTTAATGAACCGTCTATGTCTCCAGACCCTAATTTTTTTTTGAAGGGCAAAGGATACAACGGCGACAAAATGGAGGTGATTCAGACGAAGGAAATTCAACGGCGTGGGAAAATGTGGCGGAAATGTGTTCAGGAAAATAATATAATCGCGACTGCTTTTGACCAGATTGTTCAACTTCTAGACTGATCGGTGATTGCTCTTGATCGGATTGTTTGGCGATCAAACCCAAAAACCGTCGTCTGTGTTCAGGGCAATGCAAGCAGACTTTTTATGGAGAAACGGAATAGAAACTTGTTGATGTGATTTTCGTGACTGCACCAACGCAGAACAAAGTTGCCAACGGCTACCCTATTCTCTCTTGATCAAAGTATCTAGCACGCTAAGATTGCGAGATAGTTCGTGCGTTCAACTCCAAGGTTCTTTCAGTGCGAATAGTCTCAGTTGGCTCAATGTGATTTTGCTGGTATTTCAAGGGGACTTACACAATTGTTCATCAGCTGATAGCAGATAGCAGATTAAGGGCTTTCATGTAATTTGGATGATTTGGTAGGTAAGTGCAAATTTCCTAACGCTAACCAGAAATGAACTAAATTTAAATGAGTGTAGGGCCTAAGAAGTTTATGTTCTATCTAAGGACGGGATGTGGGATCAATCTTGACAGACTTCGACCAAACTCTGCTCCGCCTCATGTTGGACAACCTACACAAAGTCGGTGCAATCTTCAAGGGAGTGACAAGAGGTTTTAAAATTATTACTCAACATGTAAGTACCATCAGAACGACGCATACAAACACATGAATCACAATCGAAGTTAAGTTTATAATGTTTTCCAGTTGACCACACAAGGCAAACTTGTCGTTAGCAAGCCGCTAGTGGTATGGATAAAAATGAAGTTGCCTTGATTAACACCACAAATCCACAACTAACATCTACTTGCATGAAAATGAAAGCTACTCTATATTAAGTTACTCCTTGATTCTAAGTGAATTGGAAGGACGAAGAAGCCTCGCTAGCTACTCATAACAAAGAGGAGATCACCATCAATGAAAAACTCTTTTATTATGAAAGTGTTCACAACAACTTCTTACAAAGTATTCAAATGGAAGACTTTCCTTTTCAAACTACACTATCAATCTCTCTACTCTAGTCTCTAGTCTGATCTCTAAGCTCTACTAAAACACAAATGAGGGGGGATGCCCCTTTATATAGTTGGCCAAGTCCAACGGACGACTCAAATTACAATCGGATGGACGGCTCAGATCGAGCCACATAAGACCTAACCCTCAAAACCACCACCAAGAAGAGTGGGGTAATAAATGAGTAATTAATGGCCACCATCTTCTAGAAGATTCTTGTTTGTAAATGTGTTCACACTGTTCTTGTTCTTGACTGCAGACTTGATCAAATAGCTTCAACTTTTGGCATGGCATGCACGTTCTCATTTTGAAATTCCAAGACTGCAACCTCATTCTTCTGCTTGATGATGATTTTCCTCTTTAATGTTGTTCTTCAACCTTGAAGTACTTGAGGATCATTTCTAACCTTTGGGCCTTCATCTTTTCCAATCTTGGACTTGATCATTTTTTCCTTGCCACCCGCCTGACTGCGTTGGGTGCACATTGAGTCTTTGAGGAGAAACTCCAACACTTAGCCATTTCTTGCAACTTTTCTTCCTTCATGTTTTGGGTGCAACCGAGATCTCGCGGAAGAGCTCGAAACTCATAACTTTATCTCCCTTCGAAGGTTGTAATATCATCGTGCTTCATCACTTCAAGTCATCGTGCTCTGGCCTCGACGTTCATCCTGCAAAATAGACAAAAAGGAAGAACATCAAAACACTTCATAATATAAATTTACCTTACTCATCCGATTTTCATGCTCTGATCTTTGAGGTTTGAGTGATCTCTTCATCTGATAGGGTTCATCATTTTCCTCAAGCACACTTTGCCTTTAAATTCCTCTTGCCTTAGAATATTTCCGCATTACCATTCATCCCCCTTAGAGCACATCTGGAGACTTGAGCCTCCGTTTTCATTTCACCGGCTGAGGCGTTCACTCTGACATTTCATCCAACTCTGGCTTGAGAAAATTGCTCTCATCAGGAACCTGATCAAAAATCATCTAGTCATTCAATTTCAAAGTCATCACTTAAGGCATTTTATCTTCAAAACATCATTTATTCCTTGCCTTAGAATTTTTTAAAATTTTCCTTAGGAAAATTTTATAATTTAAGTGTCGATCAAAATTTCCATCTTGAAAGCCCTGGCGAAGTGCATAAGACTTTAAAATCCACACTTTGTCGAAGATCTTCAATACCTAGAAGAAAATTCCCTTTAGAACGTGTGGAATTCATGGGTCTACAAACGAAGGGGTACATTTAATTTTTGAATTTTTAGACCTTAGAAAAATATTCTTCATTAAATTTATTTCCATTTTTTTTTTCTGGGCTTATTTTCTTGCTCCGACTTGAAAATTTTCATGATCTTTGTGAAGCTGACATCTTCTGATATATCTAAGCCAATTCATCCCTGCCACAAAAAATTTCATTACCCCTGTCAAGCTTAGGCGTAATTTCCTCTAGAGGTGGAATTTTATGCCTTAGAAATTTTTTATTGTCTTAATGAATATGGGCGCATTTGGAGGTTTGGAAGGAATTTTGAGTACTTAGCATTTTATTCACCACCATCTTTCTTCACTTTAAGCGCATTTTGCTTGGGGTGGAGGAATTAACAACATCCATCTACCTTTTTCTAGAATCATTTGGACTTGGGTGTATATAGGGTTCTCTTCCTTCAATCTTCAAGACTTAGAAACTTTTTAATCTACCTCAAGTAGCTAAGGCGCATACAAGGGGCCTTACTTCAAATTTACATGCCTTAGCATACTTTTCTGCCTTCCTTTAGTCAAAGGCGCATTCAAGGGGGGGTGAGCTCCAAATTTTGCATACTTAGAATATTTCCCACTTCTTTTACCATTCAAGACGCCTAAGAGGGGGCCCACTTCAAATTTTAAACGCTTAGAACATTCTCTGAATTCTTCATTCAAGGCAAGGCGTATTTGAGGGCATCTACTTCAAATTTAAAGCACTTAGAATATTCTCTTTATGCACAACACCTTGGAATCTTTCACTTTGCTTCACCCTCATTTGGGCGCATTTCACATAGGGAGGTGGACTTAAGTTTATTCCAACGCTTTTGCCACCTTTTACTTTGCATGGGCGCATTCAAAGGAGAGAGGAGAAAGTCAAAGTTTTATCTTGACCTCACTTGACTTGGGCTCATTTAGCACATGGAGGAGGATTTAACTTTTCCTTAGAATTTTTCATCAACCTCTTCTTAGCATGAGGGCGCATTTAGGGGTGAGAGAAGGATAACTTCATGCCTTAGATTCTTTTTGCATGCTTGATGATGAGGGCGCATTTAGGATGTGCAAGAGGATGAATCTTTTCAACGCCCTTGACTTCTTTGACTCCTCCAAGCATGGGCGCATCTGGCATGTGCAAGAGGACGGATTTTAATACTTAGAATTTTCCTAACACCTTGACTTTGAAGAGGGCACATTTGAGGGGGTCAGGTGGATAAGCGTTCAGACTTAGACAATTTTTTTATCTCCTCCTTGTGAAGTGGGCGCATTTGAGGTAGTAAGTAGGATGAAATCAACACTTAGAATCTTTTTTATCAACTGCCAACTTGATGAGGGCGCATTTTGAGGGTCTTGTAGGACGAACTCAGTGCCTTAGACAATTTTATCAACTTGGCTTGAAGATGGGCGCAATTTCAAGGTGGAGGGGGATTAACTTCATGCCTTAGAAAATTTCTCATGGCTTCTTCCAGCTGAGGGTGCATTTGACAGGGTGAGCAAGAACTTCTTCAGACTTAGAAAATTTCTCAGCTTGCTCGCCCCTGATTTACTATATTTAGTAAGTCTTTTGATTTTCACCCTTCTGAAGCTCGGATTGATTCGAAATTTTAACCACAGGATCCTCATGACCTACTTAGCCTGTTCACACTGCCATCCTGAGCTGACCTACTAAAAATAGCACATTTCTGAAGGTGGTTTACTATTTATAGCAACTGCTTGTTTCTGAGACCTCCACAACTCCGTTTGACTTGAAATTTGAATGACGTGCTCCTCATCCGATGACTAGCTCGTTCACATTGGCGCCTGCTGCTGATTTACTATTTTTAGCCAGTTTCTAGAATGCCTTACTATAAATAGTAAGTGCTTCGATTGCCTTCAAATTTTACTAGTGGATAGCTCGAAAGATGCTGATCGCAGTGGGATACACTGGTTTTCGAAAATTCTAACATTTTACCCCTCATTTTGGGTCCCAAAGTTGGAAACCCTAATTTGACTTGCATGTATATCAAATGACCTTCGTTTGACCTCGTTTCTGTTGCACTTCGCCCTGTTTGTGGTTCTGATGCATTGGGCAGCTGCCGGAATGGACTTGCTAAAAATAGTAAGTCTTTGAAAACTGGTCATCTCGCTTTGCATGTCACACCACCACGTAGCTCTTGAAAAACCCACAAAGAATCACTCGACATGCGTTGAAAACTCTGACATGCAAACCCTAAAAATAGCCTCCGAAGACGGCTCCTGAAAAAGTTATGATCTTGGTTCGCATGTTATATCGTTGCGAAGGTCCTAAAAAACCCACAAGGAATATGCAAACATGCAAAGAAAATCTCAACATGCAAATCCTAAAAAATAGCCTCTGAAGGCTGAATTTTGAAAGTCATCGGCTCATTTTGCATGTTATACCATTGCGTAGGTTTCATAAAACCCAGAAAGAATCTTCAGACATGCATCGAAGAATTTTGCATATAAACCCTAAAATCTGCTCTGGAAGCTGAACTTACTAAAAATAGACAGTTGTCCGTTCTGGCTCAAAACTTGTAGACGAGCAGCCTGACATGTTCTGGATGTAGTGTGACTGTTGAAACTTCGAAAGTGCGGAGAGAACGCCCCGAATTGCACACTTACTAAAAATAGTAAGTTGCCGGAATTTGATGAAACTTAGCTGGGAGCCTGCTGGAAGCACACTAACAACAATGTTAGTCTCATATTTCAATTTATTCACTCCATTTGACCTCAAATTGACCAGAAAAGTACAAACCCTAATTCTCAGACTTAGCGAAAATTTCACGTTTAAGCTCACAGTCGGGCACATCCCCGGAAAGCGGACAGCAGAAAGAGACAAAAAGAGAGAGAGAGACAAAACCAAAGCCAAAAGACAAGGAACGGAGCAAAAGTTAGGGGTCCCCATTTTGAATGGGGTGATGTGTGAAAAGGTCACAACAATACCCTTACAAAATCTATTCGAAAGCCCTAAGAAAAATTTAAAAGCAATACAATTTAGTAAAAAAAACCTTATGCCTGTATCGTACGAATAAAATGACGAATTTAAACGAATTTTTTATTTATATTTGAAATTCGGCGAAATTTGAATTTTTGGAATGAAATTTGCCGAATACTGTGTCATAGTCAACAACAACAAAATCATCTTTCCATTAGTCATTTTTGTGGTTTGAAGTGTTCCCAACCTCAAATGATTCCCAAACACCTCTCCAAAACCCGTCAATAATGGCCACGACCCAGTTGGGATGAGAAAGGATTCGTTTTTTCTTTTTTTTCTTAAACACGTTTTTCAGTAACCTGCCCAGATTTCCTCAAAACGTGTCTAGGTATTGTAGCATTTGAATGTAGAATGGGCGCCTAGGACTCCCTCAACAAGAAACGCCTTCAACTGTGAGTGCCAAGCTCCAAAATACAATTTCAAGAGAAAGCAAAAACTCAAATAAATGCAAGACGCGAAAATCATCTGTAGAATTCATTTTCTTTTCATTCACAATTTGAAACTACTCCAGCTAGGGATGATATCACACATCCGAAACTGGCTACGGAGTTCACAAACCCTAAGCCAAGAGGCTCGATGCAGCTCTGCTGTAAAAGATATGTATTCAAAAGGTATCGACCAAGAAAGAGTTTTTCCAATATGTTTCCAAAGAGGCCCGACAAAGCAACTCTCCTTTTTTTTTTTTTTTTCATTTTTTACATTAAACCATAAAGTGACATTCTCTAAAGTCATTTTCCAAATATTTCTCTAAGTCACTTTTTACACCAAATAAAGTGACTTTTATAAAGTCCACTTTAAAATAAATATTCCAATAAATTACTTTTGAACCCTTTTGCATAGTCACTTTATAAAAGATTTAATTAATTATTTGGCATCAGCTTTGAAGCCAAACTTGAAATTAGGCAATACACAAATAATTAAATAAATGATTCCCTGATAATGACATTAGCTTTCGGGAAGGAAAAGGCTAATTGACAACCCGAAGGGCTACTGAGAAGGGGACATTACACAAAATGAAACATATGTGTAGTAAAATCAGTCTTTGAACTAAATGGGACAGCTCCCTATAAATTAAAACTAACTTAAATTTTGACAATATATACTTGCAATTTATAATAATTTTTGTGTGGTTCATGTTCATGCTAAATAAAATGTAAATGTGTATCTTTTTGGTGCTGCCTAGGGTAAAAGGCTACAATGCTTTTTATATAAAAGGTAGAGAATTTTATGTTGTTTGATTGAAACTAAATTCTATAATTACATGCTTTCGTTGCTTAGCTAAATGTAGAGACTGAGCAAGGCAAGTACATAGGGATTGAATAGGCTAATACTTAGAAAGAAGATGATAGATTTGGTAAAGCAAATAAAGGACTCGATACAAAGTCATAATATCCAACTTCAAAAAGATCTACAATGCAAAGCTTGCAAATTTAGTCAAAGCTATTTAATATACCTCAGCACACAACAAAACATCTCAATAGATGCTCAAGTGTGACCTCCAAGTGGGTATATATGGGATACTGTATCACGGGATGTGAATGTGCAATTAATGTGGGATAAAGGAGATGTAATTACTTATGCATAGTACAACTCCATCAAACAAGGAGAGTACAAGTCAATATGGTGCAAGTGCAACCTTCCTAAGTAGATACCTACCTATGTAAGTTTATCCTATCATAGGTGCATAATATGCAATAAAGTAATTAACTAAATGAAAAAATAAAATAATGCACCAACAGTTATTATAAAAAGTATTAAAAACTATTCTTCCCAGTTAAGTTGTTGTCTACGACTATTTTTTAATTCCAATCCACTTGATATATTTTGGTTATTTGTGGACATCAAAATATTTTCTTTCTTTCTTTCTATTGTTTTATTTCATTAAATATATTTTGAAATTTGACTCTATCAATATGTTCTATACAGGTTTCTTTAAAAATCTTTACTTGGAAAAATATGGATCAGTAATTATAAATTTGTCTTTTGTTATTTCCTTTAGAAAAGGTGGACAAGCCTTCCTTAAAGCTCTCTTGCCTCGTTTGAATCCAAGGAATAGTAATGGAGCTCCTACAATGCCATTTGAACTTGAGGTGTGTTTTATTCTTCCCTTTTCATTAATTTAATACACTTTAGTTAGAGGTACCTAAATATTCTTATATTTCTAATGATTTTAGTATCATGTTTTTCCTCAATGAATTTTAGATTCCAAAACAGTTCTCTCTAGTGATAAACAAAAGTTGCTCTATGGTTATGGCTTAGCAGTGTACTTTGCACAATCAACTTTAATGAGTTGAATTAGAACAAAGTATGCAATATAAGTTTTAGCAATGTTTTAAATGTTTATACATTGCAAGCTGTAGGAAGTGAAGAATGTTGAAGCTGGGATCAAGTTAAAAAAATCATAGACTGCAATGGAAAATAAAGCATGAATTTTGTATTAGTACACCCTTATACCTACTTATATTTGTTAATTATTTCCAATTCAATAAAGTGCAAGATATTCTTTGAAAGATCTTTGAGAATTTCTTTGGCAATGAACATCATCCTTTTACAAAATCTGTGTAGTGTTTTTCGGACAGGATTTTCTTAGCTTTTTTGGTATTTAAAAGAGGAGATTTTCCCTGTAACCTTGTTGTAAAACTGATGTGGTTTTATTGTTCTTGGCTGTAATATGACGATTAAATGGTATTAAACTACTTGTATTTAGCATGGTTCTACGCTAAGTCACAAGGTTCGGCGAACTTTATGCATGGAGTTCGAATATGAAATTCGTTGAAATTCACTGAATTTCTTCGTATGGAAAAAGTATTGTTTTTTCATTAAATATATTATTGAAAACTGATTTTTAGGGTTTTTTAAAGCGATTTCTAGGGTTTGCGATTTTTTTTAAATTTTTTTTAATAAAATGACACTATATTAATCTATTTATCAATGTTAAACTATTTTGACAATTTTGTGGATATATTACTAATATTTAAAAAAAAAAATTAACCCGCATGGGTAGCGGAGTTGGCTTGGGCCGTGGGTTTGCTCTCCACAAGTTCTGGGTTCGACTCCGAGGCCCAGGCTTACCTGATGCACATGATTTGCGAGTGATTGTGTGCATCCCCAAAGGATTGGTCTTGCCTTAGCTTGCCCCTCCTGGACCCCAACTTGGCAAAAAGTAAGACCAATGCAAGGCTGGTTGGGCATTGGGTTTGGTCACGCGGATACCTCTGGCACAACAAAATAATAAAAAATAAAAAAATTACATAAGACGAATTTAATGCCGAATTTATTTTTTTGAATTTTTTCCTTGCCGAACTTCATCCGAATTTCAATGTTTCCGAACTCGAACTCAAATTTGAACCTTGTGACTTAGGTTCTAGGTGCTATGATGGCATTATTGACTATACATAAAACCACAAATAGCTAGGGTTCAAATCAGTTAAACTGATTTTATTTTTTTTGGAATACCTTGGGAACAACTTATGAATTTCAAACTTTCTCATTGGTATCTATAGATAGAAAATTATTGAAATCAACTTCCTTCTAAGTAGTAGAGGACAAAGCATTTTTTTTTCCACGGTACATTCAGCAAGGCCGACATATTTTGTTCAAAGCAGCCCTTTTTTTAAAGTACATATATATATATATATATATTTAGAGAGAGAGAGAGAGAGAGAGAGAGAGCCAATTTTCACAAATGACCACAAAATATTTAGGAGGGACTATCTTGCCGATAAAAAGATCAGCAAGATGCCCATCCACCTCGAGTGTCTATGGATCCCGGATCCTTTTGCTTCCTACCAGGTTTCTTAAGACATAACACCCTTAATGCCTTGGTATATATGGGCACATCTTTAATGGTCTAGAACAATGGTATCTTGACACATACATTATCTAATTCCCCCAAAATGTCAAATTCCAGTTTCGATTCCTCCCTTTTATGTTCTAATCACTTAGGGCAGGGAGGTGTGGGGGTTGATATGCTTTAGACAATGGATTTGGATGGGGTGGTAAGGTGTATTGGATGTGTTGATGATTTACTTGTATTGGATCTTTGTTTGGTTCTATTATTATAGGTGGCACACAATTATTTAGTATCTTCCTACAACAAAGATGCAACTCACTTAGATCTGTATAATATGTTTGATATCCAAACACCTCATTATTATATACCTATTGAGGTTATTGGTTGTCAGGGTTGGCTATAGGTTGTGTGTTTACTTGCTATCTAAATATGCAATGATTTAAGCATAGTAAATTGATTTGTACATACATGATTGATTCACATGAGAATAACAGAGTATATTAGACTATTTAGTAGTTGTTTTTGTATTCATTCAATGCTCCAATGCTCTTGCATTATAATGGGGAAGGGAATGATTTTCCAACAACACGGTCCCTTTCCCCAAGTATAGAAAAAGTAAATAAACTTGCCAATAGTTGCCAAGAAATTCCAACTGTCGGCAACTACCCAAACTAATTCAATCATTTGATGAGACATAACCATTCTTGCCAACTAACCAAAATTATAACATAAGTAATAACATCTCTATATTTTACTCTATCTACATTAGGCCCCCAAAAAAGAAAAGTCACCTTCTAGACGATAGAAAGTAGAAAAAACTATCACTAAAGGGCTGGGTGAGAAGATGTCCCTGGTAGTGTAGACATTGAAGGAGTCGAGTTTTGAGAAGCAACTGTGTACAATTTGTAGACTTCCTTTGTTCTTTGCTTCAAATGGTAAGCTGCCAATAGTTCCCTCTCCCAAGAAGTTTTAACCATTTGTACTGCCTCCATGAATTGAGCTTTTCCTTCTCACTGACAAGTCTTGGACCAACAGTTTCTCTATTCTTATCAGCGATTTTGCTGTCTTTGTCATCCACCTTAGCTTTTTCCATTTCTATGAGGTGGGTCTATTGTGCAAGTTGTGCTTGGAACCAAATACTTTGATCATCCAATTCCTTTTTTTAATTTCTTGGAAATATGCACAAACTCATCAATTTGTGCCCCAATAGTGTGTTGTGCTACCATTATAGTCTATAGCACGAGGTACAAATAGTGAAATCTATACTCAATACAATATAATGCTTCCAAATTTTTTCCATTTGAACCACCAAAAGATAGATTGACATCCGAATAGGAACCCACTAATGCTTAATTTTAGATATCTTTGTCGTAGACCATCCATGAAAGATAAATTTTTTAATGAACTCTTCTTAACACTCACCCTCAACAAAGTGTTGAATCTTACCCAACCTCTTGTAGAACCAAAGGAGAGTGAGTGTTGTCCAACTTTCATGCAATATCAACATCACACATGATATATGCCATTGGTTTCAAGTCCTAAATATATTGTTGAATGGTACCAAGGGGATCACTGGAATTTCGTTTAGAAAATTGAATGACGATCTCATCATTGTCAATTTGTCACTATGGACTGGGCTATGTGACTTATCATGCAATTGTTGAGCACTTTCATCTTGCAACTATTGAGAACTTCTATCGTGTTGAAGAGTAGCAAGTGATTGAGTTTGCTGCTCTGTTTCCTTTGTAGGGAGTGATTGAGTTTGTTGCTCTTTTCTTTGTGTAGGGCTCAAGGGAGGATACTCTATGACATCAATGAGAGCCTTTAATAGAATCAAGTTCAACTACTCATCTATGGGTTGTGAGGCCTCCTTGGATAATTTTGTAGGTGTGGGCTCCGAAGGAGGTTCTTATCATGCCCCGGGATTGTGATACATTGAAATACAAATAAACAAATAAATGACAAACTACATATTAAAGATTTAATATTATTACAATTATCATAAGACAATATTATAAGAATCATAATATTGACAATACAAATTAACAATTAATGTTATTGTCATGTCCGCAATTTTGGAGTGAGTTTAATTTAATTAAATTAATTAATTAAGTTGTCCAAATTAATGATATTTCATAAGGATGACTAATTGATTATTTTAATTAAATTAAGTGGATTATTAAATTAGTTATTTATAAGGTTATCAAACAATTAAATATTAAAAGGTGACCCTATATTTAATTAATTTAATAAAGTGATTTGAAATAAAATAATATTATAAAGTCACTTGAAGAAAATAATAATTTATTCTAGAAGCTTCTTGGAGATGTGGTTGAAAAAGTATAAAAAAAAGCTTTGGCTGGGCATTTTGTCATGGTTGAGTTGATTACTACATTTCTACATTTGGTGAGCTTAATGCTTGGCAAACTTTGCTTGTGGAGTATCAAGCCTAGCTGGACCTAGTTTCACTCGTGAAATATCAAGCCTAGCTAGTTTGAGGGAGATACTTCAGTCTTCCTATTTGGGCTTCATTGGAGTTAAGTTTCAGACTTTGGGGAGATTGATTTGCATATTCATCTTCAGATTTTCACTTGTGTGGTCTCATGGTTGCTTTGATTTCACAAGGTCACTTTAGCACTCACTTGGGGAGTGTTTGGTGATTCCTTTTGGAGAGTTTGGGGAGTTGCTGAAGGTCTGCAAATATTTCCTAGTCACTGCATCAGCACCTTTGGTACCTACGATTTGGCTTATGGAGGATTCATACTCCATTGATTTGGCATAATACTAGGAGCGCTTGGTTGCTAGAGCCTTGGCAATGGTTTTTGGAGGTGATAGGGATTGTAAGCTGCCATCAAATATTTTATATTAATTGTTTCATACCAGAACAGGGGCGGCCTAAGGAGAGGTACGATTTGAGGTCTAAGGGAGTTGCTTGTGGATTAATTTGTGGCCATCTCATTTACATCAGCATAGGCGACATTTGGGACCAGGTTCTTGAGATCTTTGCATTCATATTATAGCTTATAGATTATTGTAGTTGCTGTTATATGTACTCAGATTTCATGTTCTAATGCCAAGAGTCTTGGCTGCCATATGACATATCAGCATTATATTTAGACTTGTAAGACAAATGAAGAGGAACCATTTGCAAGACAGTTATTGGCCAATATTGCCATTGCATTAGATTCATGCCAAGTGTTTGTCTAAATGCTTACAAGCTGAAAGTCTACATTTGCATTCTAACTTTTCAAGACAAGTGTTTGATCAAATGCCTAATGCTGTAGATGTTCTTATCAGACCTTAGGATGCATGATAAGTGTTTGTAGAAATACCCTTAGCGGTGTAGATGTTTATTTTACATCAATTACAGTCATATGCTTGCATATTTAAGTCATCTTAGTTGCTACAACTTAATTTCAGTCATTTCAGTTCGCATATTCAGTTATAACAGCATTGCATATTGCATCCCAAATCATAAAAAGTACAAAAACAAAACCATTAGAAGCAGCGACAGATTGTTGGCCAGGTGTTTGACAATATTCCTTGAGCTCCAATCAGCAAAAGAAGTTCAGAAATCTCATATCAGCAAGTTCAGATTTTTTCATACCAATTGTTTGACAAAATTCCAAGGGCAAAATTTTTAGGGTTTTGAGTCTAAATCAGCAAGGCTCATTATAGTTATTAATAATTATATTATAATTTAAATGTCATTATAAATTTAATACAATTGAATATATCACAATCTTATATTCAAAAGGAACTAATACGAAATAATGCTCCCTGAAGGATGACCATCTCTACTAAGAAGATAATTTAAATAAATAATCCTCAAGCTGGCCCATCTCTAACCAAATAATCCTCTTTGGTTATTGTTCTTCAATGCCTTCGTTTAGAAAGGTCAATCCTTTTATTTTTCCGTAGAGCTATATTAGAACTTGCACAAGCATTAATATTTCTTATTGATTGAATAAAATTCTACTCTATCCTCGGTAATAGACAAATCATTATAATATCCTTTAGTAATTCCTACATTTTCCAACAAATAGGAATACTAGCAAAACATTTGCCCAAATGAATGAATGAATGAATGAGATTTTAATGACGTCCACGAGACCAAAAGTCTAAGGGACAGAGAGCCAAAACGCTAAGAGATTTCGAGATTCTTTTCAATGTTGGATCTTCTGCTATGAATTTTGACTAGAAAACTAGCAGTCTTGCTGATCTTTGCTCCCTCAAATAACTCATGCAAGTTGTCAGGCTTTAAGTTGTCCTCATACTGAGTACAAATGTCCTCATAAGCCGTGCATTCCATGATAAAGTGCCATTTAGTCTCCACCACCCTTTTACTACAATATATGCAAATTCTATCCTCCCACACTTCCTTAGGTACTGTCCACCTTCCGGTCTCAGATCTAAGATGATGTGATCCGGTCCTTAATTGAGCAATTAACCTCCTTGCTTTACCTTTAATAGCAACTCCTAAATAAGTTTTCTCATCGTGCTCCCAAGTTGGATTGAACTCTTTGACATAGTGAGTTTTCTTTCGCCCAATCGACTTCATCCACACGACAGTCTTGAATTTTTCTGTGACATACTTTTTTATTTCCTCATTGGTGTTAGGGCACTCATGCAAACTGATGTCCCATTTGTTTAGCCATTTGTTATTTTACTTCATCCACGTTTTCTTCCTACGGCCTAAAACCTCCTCCACAACTATTTTGGGCCAATGGTGATTATCCATGTTTTCAACCTTCTTTAGATAGTTTAGTAGCCGAGTTATAGCTGATGCCTCCAATGGTAAGGTTACTGATTCAGCCAAGAGAATATCATAAGGAATAGTAGCTTTGAATTTGAAGTTGCAAGTGATTAATTGCTTTTGAATTCTTTCAAGTTGTCTCCATCTATGATTTGACATGCTACTTCCCCACACCTCGTAGCCATAGAGAACCACCGGTGTGACCAGCTAACCAAAGAGGGTTTTTTTGGTTTTCCAATCTCAAAGCTCAGCCTTCCTACACTTGTTTTGGAGTATGAAAGAAGCCTTCCAGTCCCCTTGTATCCTTTTTGTTCTACTAGTCTCCTAATTGAGCTTATAGTGAAAATCAATCCCAAGGTATTTGTGTCCGTTCACTATTTCCAAAGGATTACCTTCAAAAAGAAAGACATCGTGCTTCCTTTTCTTCCTAAGGGAAAAAATCATAACTTTGGTCTTTGAGGTGTTCACTTGCATCCCAACATCCTAATAAAAGAGATCCAAAGCCTTCAAAAGTTTTTTCAAACCATGAGTAGTTTTAGAGATTAGGATAAGGTCATCGGCATACAAAAGAAGCTTCACCACAAAACCAGCCAATTGGATACCCCCTCCGTCAGTATTGCTTAACCAATCTTCAAGTTTGTCAATGTATAACCCAAAGAGAGTGAGTGATAGAGGACAGCCTTGTTTGACCCCTATGTCGCTGCCAAAACATTCAGACATTCCTTCAATAGTTCTGATTTTAGCCCATACTTGCTCATAAAGTCTATGCACTGCAGCTCTAAGCCATCTGGAATACTTAATTCATCCATTCTATTCCACAATTTGTCTCTAGGCACCGTATCAAAGGCTTTTTAAAAATCAACAAAGCAGCAAAATGATTCTCCGCCTTGAGTGTCCCATATTTTTTGAATCAAGTGTCTAAAAGTGACGCAGTGGTCAATGGTAGAGTACTTAGGTCTAAAGCCAGCCTGCCCTTTCGCTCTTTTTCTGCCCAACTGCTGATTCTACACTCTAACAAGTTCCCAAAAAGCTTGCCAAGAATAGGTTTGATGATAATAGTGCGGTAGTTAGAAGGGTTATTGATTTCGCCACTTTTGTAGAGAGGGATGACAACACTAGTTGTCCGCTCCGCCGGGAAGCCAACGCAAGTGACATCATTGAACATTCTTTTGATGTGGGGAGCTAGGATTTCAACTCTCCACTTTAAAAATTCAGCTTGCATCCCATCAATGTCTAATGCTTTACCATTTGCCAAATTTTTAATACCCTGTTTGATATCTTCTACCAAGAAGAGCTCCACAGATGTGCTAATTATGGGAGGAAAAGAGTAGTGGCAAAAGGATGATGACGGGGACCCAATTGACACTAAAGGAAGGAAACGCACAACCTTAAGTTGAAGACAATTGACTTCTGAGGAATAAACACAACCACCAAAAGAATATTTAGTCATCGTGCGGTGGAAAAGAGTAGTGGCAAAAGGATGATGACGGGTGTTAGATTTAGGATCAGATATTAATAAGCAGATTTTAATTCAAATTCAAACACATAGACACAACATATACCTTGGGAAAACTCTCCACTTGAGGGAGAAAAACCCAGCAACAGTATAACACTTATATATTGAATATAAATGAACAATGATCTTTACAATGAAGCCGATTATAAGGCCAAACAACAACACCAACTCAATGCAATATCTTGATGATAATATCACTCTTCTAGATGACTATAATTTGGCCTCCTTGAAGACTTCAATCTGCTCTTGTAGGAATTCACACTTCTTATGAAATCGCACTATGATAGATGAATGTATGTATGAATGATTGTCAAACAACATTGCATATATATACAAGACGAAGAGGAGTCTTCTAAACATAGTGTCTCTTCTAGATATTAAGTCGTCCTTCTTCATGAATCGATGTAACTCCATAAGGGTGGCGAATGAGATTAGGTCGGCCTCGAACAAACTCGAATTAACAAATAATAAATAAATATTATTTATTATTCATGTGACGTGTCTCTTCACCATTAGATGTCTCTAATAAAATAAATAGCCGATAGGCTATATTTAATTTTATTGCTTTGAAGTTGTGGCTGGAAGTGAGGCTCGACGCTGCAAACATCAACACTTCCTCTCAGCTAGGGAGGAATACTTCCAGCTATCCAATGTCATGGAGTCTCTCAACATGACACCCACAATGGCTACACCCATATGTGGAAAGAGCTAATCACGGAGTCACTCAATGTGATATTTTCCATCATGGCTTCTCCCATGTATGGAAGGAACAAGTGCACAAGTGCCCATCACGGAGTCACTCAATGTGATGTCGTCATCTCATCATGACCTCCACCATTGCTGCTCCTAGAGGGTGGATAAACACAAGTACAAGGAATTCATCATGGAGTCTCTCAACGTGATGTTGTCATGGAGTCACTCAACATGACATCCACCATGGCTACTCCCAGAGGGTGGAAACAAGGGCTTTCACCTCATATTTCTCTCACAGAGAAAGATGCATTAACAAGGGCTTACACCTCAAATTTCTCTCATAGAGAAAAATGCATTAAACAAGGGCTTTCACCTCAAATTTCTCTCACAGAGAAAAATGCATTAAAGGAAATCACAGAAGATCACTGAAGCCGAGTCTCCCTCTCAGCTAGGGCTTCATTCTCCACAATACCAAGCTTGTCTCCAAAGTACACAAACTTTACTCTGGAAAGAGGCTTGGTAAGAATATCAGCCGTCTGCTCATCAGTGCTAATGTATCTCAACTGGATAGCTTTCCTCAATACCATATCTCTGATATAGTGGTATTTGATCTCAACATGTTTAGTTCTGTCATGAAACACTGGATTGACAAAAAGCTTCACACAACTTTGATTATCACAATGAATGACAGTTGACTCCAACGATTTTCCAAACAATCCTACAAGGAGCTTCCGAAGCCACACTGCTTCTCGAGCTGCCACACAAGTTGCAATATACTCGGCCTCTGCGGTGCTCAGTGCCACTGAAGACTGCTTCCTGCTACACCAGGAGATCATTGCAGACCCCAAACTGAAACAACATCCAGAGGTGCTCTTCCGATCAGCAACACACCCTGCCCAATCAGAATCAGAATGTCCATGCAGCTTCAAGTCCACACCAGAAGAATATCTCAAGCCATACCCAACTGTGCCACGCAAGTATCTCAGGACATGCTTTGCTGCATCTAGGTGTATTTTCCTTGGTTCACACATGAACTGGCTAAGCGCACTTACTGCATAGCAAATATCTGGTCTAGTATTGACTAGATACATCAATGATCCAATCAACTGCTTGTACATAGTAGGATCCACCAGATTTGAACTAGCTGCAGCCTCTTTTAACTTCTAAAAATTGGTTTCCATCGATGTAGACATAGATTTTCAATCCATCATACCAAATCTCTTCAAGATGTCTATTGTATACTTACCTTGACTCAGAATGATCTCATTGGGCCTCTGTGATACTTCTAGACCAAGGAAGTAATGCATGTATCTAAGATGCTTCATCTCAAATTCGGAAGCTAACTCCTTGCATTTGATAATGAGGTGTTCTTTTCCTGTAAGAAATAGATCATCAACATAGAGAACCAAGATCAATGCCTCACCATTAATTACCTTGAAGTACAGGTTTGAATCGGCATCATTCTTGGAGAAGCCCAAGCTCATTAAGCGCCAACATAACCAAATCCTTATTATCAACCATATGCCCAATGGTAGATAGGTGATCTCTAAATTCGGTGATCTTCATGAAGAATGAGATGACGGAATCTCCTTTCGCCATCTTGATATGATGAAGTTCTTGCCTCAATGCAAGAGCTTTGCTTGTATTATTGATCTCATACATTTCCTCCAAGGTCTTGAACATTTCTTTTGTTGTCTTCAACTTGAAGATAATTGGTACAAGGTGGTCCTTCACAGAATCAACCAAAATCTTCTTCGCCTTAGTTCCATTCTTCTTCCATTGTGACTTCTCATTTTCATCGGAAGGTTCGGGAACTTCTCTCTCCACGAACTTAGCAATCTCATTTTCTTCCAATGCAAGCAATACTCTAAACTTCCAAGAGGTGAAGTTGGAAGCACCTTCAAGTCTATCTTCAATTTTGAGCCCGTTCACCATTTTCGACAATAAGATAGACACAAGAAAATGATAACAAGAATGGAAGATAACACTGCTTATGTAAATCTGATCACGATCTTGCTTAAACTTGGCTTTGATACCATGTTAGATTTAGGATCAGATATTAATAAGCAGATTTTAATTCAAATTGAAACACATAGACATATCATATACCTGGGAAAATCCTCCACTTGAGGGAGAAAAACCCAGCAACAATATATCACTTATATATTGAATATAAATCAACAATGATCTTTACAATGAGGCTGATTATAAGGCCAAAGAACAACACCAACTCAATGCAATATTTTGATGATAATATCACTCTTCTAGATTACTATAATTTGGCCTCCTTGAAGACTTCAATCTGCTCTTGTAGGAATTCACACTTCTTATGAAATCGCACTATGATAGATGAATGTATGTATGAATGATTGTCAAACAACATCGCATATATATTCAAGACGGAGAGGAGTCTTCTAAACATCGTGTCTCTTCTAGATATTAAGTTGACCTTCATGAATCGATGTAACTCCATAAGGGTGGCGAATGAGATGAGGGCGGCCTCAAACAAACTTAAATTAACAAATAATAAATAAATATTATTTATTATTCATGTGACGAGTCTCTTCACCATCGGATGTCTCTAATAAAATAAATAGCCGATAGGCTATATTTAATTTTATTGCTTTGAAGTCATGGCTGGAAGTGAGGCCCGACGCTGCTAACATCAACAACGGGGACCCAAGTGCCACTCAAGGAAGGAAACGCACAACCTTAAGCTGAAGACAATTGACTTCTGAGGAATAAACACAACCATCATGTAGATGACGATAACCAAATTCTAAGCACTAGAAAGCAAGAAGTGACATGATTGAAAGAATAAAAAGAAGCCACCGATTATGCAAGGCTGCTTAATTCAACAAAAGCAAATAAATCAACATTATCGTTGTAGGAGGTATTCAGGGAAGATAGCAATTAGTTAAGGAAAAAATAACAAATAGATGTGTCTTTTGGAAAACTACATTGAAGGGATAGGTCCCTCAACCCATTGCAAGTATAAATAAAGTGAATTACAAATAACAAAGGCATGATTATGGGGATTGGGGAATGGTCATACATTTCCATTAGCTGTCATGAGAATTATGGAGGTGTCGCCTGATCATAAATAGATTTTGTTGTACCCAAAACCAAAATTTTTGCTTCCCTAAGGCATTTTGCTTAATTGAGTCTTAATCTTGTTAAAGTGATGTCAGGTCATTTTTGGGCTTTTTAAATATGGAGTTGGTGTCAGTTTCATGTCAGTCTGTTACTGAAGAAATTTAAGAAAAGTGAAAATCTGAAGGAAAATCATCAAAATTTTCTTTGGAGAGAGGAGCACATTTTCAAAAGGGCGCCTTATCTTTTAGAGGATCAGATCTTGTTTTTAGGGTTTGTCATCTCCAGCAGACATTTGTCCGGCATCATGTTAGCTTCGCAACGAGCTATCAAGCCTGTCAAACGGACCTGTTTCGTGCAAGTTATGGAAGATATAGCGCAAAATGAGAGGAAAGCGAGAATTGGCTAACACTGGAGAAAAGAGCAGCTTTTGAGAAAGGTGCCCATCTTTTTGAGCTGTCAAATGAAGGTTTTTGACTAAATGCCACTCAAGATGTTTATCTCACATTTGTTCAAGCTTCGCGACGCATCCGTCAGTGGGTGAATCTGAGTTGCAGAAGTGTCTGAACCAGAGGTCGAACGTAGGGTCAAATCTTAGTTAAAAAATAAAGGAAAAAGCAAAAGAGCACTTTTTCAGAAAGGCGCCTGAGCTTTTCAAGCCTTTAATGCCTTCTTTTTGATGATCTCAGATATTCAATTTGTCCGTGTTACGTTCAGCTTTCCGTTGCCCGTCTCCGTCAGATCAGAAGATGTCTCAGTAGCTTGCAGTCAGAGTTTTTATGTTATTTTGGTCAGTTCCAGAAATGGCTAAGTTTGGGGAGAAAATAGCAACTTTTCAAAAAGGCGCCCTTGATTTTCACCCCTCAGACGATGTTTTCTGGAGAAACGTGCCTTTGCAGCTGTCATGCAGAATGAGGTCAGCTCCGCAGTGAACCTGTGATCTAGTCCTGAAACTTGGTCAATCAGAAGTTATGAAGGATTTGTTTTTCCCTTTGTACGAGATGGAGATTAGAAAATTTGACTAACACTGGGAAAAAGAGCAGTTCTTGAAAAAGGCGCTTGGATTTTTGAGCCTTCAGATCTTAGTTTTATGATGTTCAGTTTCAAGGTACCTTTTGATCAGTTTTCGTCCTACTCTGTGATGCACTTGTTAGCCAGCCAATCGGTGAAGTCAGTCAGCCAGTATTAGAGGATGAACAGGGGTCTCGAAAGAGGTTTAAATCCAAATTTTCATCAAATTTGGCTAAGTCTGGAAAACGCCTTAAGAGGTCAAAGTTGAGTTTTCGAAAGAAGTTGACTGGTGCGCCCTAACTTGAGTTCTGACTTAAGTTAGACTGAACAATTTCTGGGTTGTCATCTCCAGTTCATATATTGGCATGTTGAGTGATCTTTCAGTTTGCATGTCGAGTTAACTAGTTTGCATGTTCAGTTAACAACTTTGCATGTTGAGTTAACTTGTTTGCATGTTCACTTAATTGAAGTTTATGCTTGAAAATCAACTTGAGTTTGCATGCATGGCGCAATTGGTTGAAATTGTGAAGACTTTGTGAAGTTGGCGCTTCACTTTTTGTAATGTCCCCTTCTCATCAGTGATCAACATAGCCATTCATCAGTCTATTCCGGAACCCGTAGACTGGAATGAGGTGAAAATTAGGGTTTCTTGGCTTGGAGTTTTGTGGCATTTCACATTATTTACTATTTATAGTAAATTCTTTTTATGGCAGTATGCAGTTGGTTGTCTTCAGTCATCACTTCAGTTGAGCATGTTATTTGTTGTTTCAATATCTTCCTCTCAAGCCTTAATTGATGAAATTTATTGATTAAAAGGCATAAGTGTTATATTTTTCAGTTGACCACCCCTTGGCCTAAGGATATAACTTGTAAGTTGTTTTAAAAAGGGGTCATGAAAGGTACGCCTTGTCATAAAGAGATATTAATATTTTATTTTTTGAACTTATGCTTGGAGGAAAGTGGACGCCACTTTTATGAAGAGTTATATTTTATGAAATTTCAAAAGTAAGAAGAATTCAAAAAGGTGTCTCTTGGCGTACTGCTTGGAAGTTGATGAGTTTCTCAGTTTTTATAAAATGAAGACATTGCTCCAGCATTTGGTATCCATTGTTTACCTTACTGTTATGCTGTCAAAATGACTATGGACATTTTGCTGTTGCTTCGAGGATGCTACCTCCTAGCCCTTCCCAATTTCGTGTTTGAAATACAACACCTAGTTGGAACATTGCTGCTTCTCACATCAGACTAGCAGATTGAGCATCATAGATTGAAGAATTTTGGAGAATTTTCACAGTTTTGAGTTCCTGGTTTTGCTACAGCTGAAGCTGATTTTTGCTCATATCTATTTGGGTGATTTTATTTTCATTCTGGGTATTTTGGCAAATGAACTGTTGATGCAAGGCGCCACTTTCCACAAAGTATTGGAATTTAATTCCAAGTATTCAATTTTTACTTGCAAAATCGATTTTTGGTGAAGGCCGTACCATTTAGAGGTGCATTGGAATTTCTGCCAAATAATCTGGAGACTTTGGTGGCTGTTTCTAGATTGTATCTTGGGCGCCAGACTTATAAGGAGTATTTGCAACTTATTTCACGTCATTCGGAGGAGAATTGAGTGAGTTATGAACATTTCATTGATTCTCATAGTTGCAGATTGATATTTCCAGTTTACTGTTTTTTGTATCAGATTGTAGAAGTTCTGATTTCTGATTCATTATCAGCTGTTAGAGAGTTAAACAATCATTGAAAAACATCTATTAATCTTGTGTATGAAGATTACTGTATTTCCTATGTAATTTGCAGCTTATTTCTCATTGTACAAACTGTAAACAGTAGTACTGTTCCAGTTTTAATTGCTGCAATTTCTTTCTGTATCTTCTCATATAAGTCCCTTGGATGGTTTACCGCCAGTGTGGTTAAATTGATTGTAATATCTTATACCCACTCATAGTGGTGAATTCCCACAGCATTGTGGATGCCTGCTGTAGCGGACGAATTGTTTTCTATTGTAATCTTTTCCCCCCACTGTTTGGTGGTAGTGTGAAACTGTTTCTCATGGCTGGTTATCCGCCTATCATTTCATAATTTCAATCTTTAACACTTCGTCATATGTTAGCACCTCGCCCTCAGTGGGATCTTGAGTGCACATTCTTGACGTTGAGTAGTTCTTCAATTCAAGTTCAGTTTTCAGTTTGAGGCTAACGCTAATCCAATCATCTATTGCTGGTTATGTTGTGTTATTTTTTCGAAAAAATTGGTTAGCATATTTCACTTTTTGTCAACTGGAGTTTTCAAAAAGGCGCCATATTTAGATTTAAAGCATGAGTTTGAAGTTGGTGCTTCACTTCTTATTGTCAACTGAAGTTCTGAAAAGGGACGCTTTAATTCTTAATTATGAATTTTGAAGTATGGCGAATTCAATAAGGATTGTCAACTGAAGTCAAATTCGCATGATGCTTTAAAATGAATTTTGCAACTGAAGTCTGAATAAGGTGATTAAAGCATGATGCTTTATTTAGTTTATTTTAGTTTCAGTTAACTAAAATTGGAGTCCAATCATAAGCCAAGCGCATTTTTCAAGGTTTAATGCTTTTGTGCGAATTTCAGTGATGAAAATCTATTTATTCAAGCATTGGCGTCCATTATTTCTTCATCACAAGCTTTGAAGTATACATTCTTCTTGAGCGAGCAGCAATTTGAAGGTGCTACAGGTGTTAGAATTCAACGTTCTTCATAGCAACGGATTCAGATTGTTCAGAGGAAGAAGATTCAAGACTTTGTTTTCACTTTGCATGCAGGTTTCATCAAATTCCAAAAAGAGATTGGCGAATTCTATAGAAGCAGAGCAAATAAAACTTTCTATCTTCTGTCTTATTTCTTCTATTTCTCATCTTAGGTACTTTCTTCGCATGTCAAAGAAATTCAGCGTATTTTCAGAGTTTGATCATCTGGGTTCACATACTGCAGTATTTGCAGCAAAACCCATGTCTTAGATTTTTTTTTCGAGAAAATCGCCCCGTAGTCTTCATTCTGAAGCTTGTGCTTTTTTCCGAAGATTTCTTTGCATGTGGGCCAAAATCACATCTTTTTGAAAATTGCATCATTTGGGTTTGTCCAGAATTCCGTTGTGCACAAAACCCATGTTCCAGATTTTCTCAATAAAAATCGCCTCGAGAAGCTCTAAAACCCCTATAGTTCTTGATAGAAGAATCTTTGCATGTCAAGCTAAACGACGTGTTTTCACAATTCTGACGTTGTGGGTTGTCTTAGAATCATTTTTCGGACAAAACCCATGTCTCAGAATTTTTGGTGAAAATTATCCTCCGACAAGCTATTTTTAGCCTCACCAGGAGCCATTTTAGCTTTTTGGAGAAAGTTGTCAAAACATAGCCGTGTTCACAGTCAACGGGTAAGTTTTTCAGAAGGCGGTTCAACTAGATTGAATTCAAGACCAAATCGGTTTTAATTTATGTTTTCGTCAGAGCAGTTGACAATGAAGATCAAGCACATCCGAGGGTTGATTTAGACAATTTGACAGGCATAGACGTGGGGTGGACCATTGGAATTCTGCGTGTGCAGCGAGTTCGTGTGTATTTCTCGCAAGCAGAGTGTTCGCGGTCAGGCTTTGTGGTTTCATCATGCAACGCTTTTTTCGTTGAGAAGAATCAAGAAAAGCATCAGAAGCATTGAGCTGCAGAAGGAATAGAGATCATTCCATTTACGGAGCCGCCAAAGTCACTCAAATCGCGTGCCATTATCTTCGTGAAGATGGTACCTACGCTGATCTCGAGGCTGTGCAAACTAAGTTCCATAGGCATGTTCGTGATATCTTGATGGAGATTCTGGATCACATCTCTGTAATGACAAGAAAGCAACTATAAGCAGTTAAGGATGGTGACGTTGAGTGCCAGAGGCAGGTCATCATCGTGGAGAGCATCAAAGTGCCAGAAGACAGTATCATCAATCAGTTCCTAGACGACTTGATGGACAGTGATGATCTAGAGTGATCAGTCAGTAATGATCTGCCAGTTGGGACCTGCAGTTAATTTCGAGGATAGAATCAAGAGCAGCAGTTAACTCAACTTTCAGTCTTGAGTTCACTTGTTGACTTCATACATGCTTATCTCTTCCTTGGAGTTATCTTCACAGGAGTTAGGGTTAGGGTTTCCAGTTAACTGAAGGTAGTGTCCAGTTAACTTTGCTTTAAATAAGGACTTGCATGCTTGCACATTGTCCATTTAGGTTAGATGTATCGGTTAACTGATGGTAGTTTTCCAGTTAACTGTATAGTTTACTTTATTAGGGTTTAGCAATAAATCTTGCATGCATTGCAAGACTGTAGTTGACTCAAGGTGATTTTAGGGTTCCCTACACCTTTCAATGTCTATAAATAAGAGTTTTTGCTCATTTGTACATAACTTTTGCACGAGAGAGAAATATATGCTGCGCCTACTTTGCCCTCAATATTGCTCTTTTTGTATCTGTTCATGCGTTTTTACTATTATGATGAATTGTTATGCCACATAGGGTTTCATGCAATTATAATGGTGAATTCTTTCCATAGTTAGATCAAATCTGTTTTGTGTTCAATAAACTTGTTCAGATTGAGATGATAGTTGTGCCTACCTTGCCTTCAAGTAGAGAGTCTGCACTTGGTTATCGTGTGTTGTTGTGAACAATAAACTTATTCGGATTGAGTTGATAGTCGTGCCACCTTGCCTTCAAGTTGAGAATCCATATTTAGTTTATCGTGTCATGTTTTGTGTTCAATAAACTTGTTTAGATTGAGCTGATAGATGTGCCACCTTGTGTAATGTCCCCGTTTTTAGCACTTCACTTTTCAGTGATTAGTAGCCTATTCCTAGTGTGCTGTCGGCAAGTCAGTGGCAGAATTAGGGTTTCCGGCTGTTTGATGGGTTCTCTTGAAGATTCAGGGTTTTGCTTGTTGGAGTTTGGATGTTTGGATTCTGGATTCCTTCTGGGTTTTCAGAGAGCTTCGCAGAGGTATGACTTGCAACTGCTTCGGGCAACCTTTCCGAACTTACTATTTTTAGTAAGTTATGATGGCTACATCTCGGAATTCGGGATTTTGGATTGCGGACTCTTTCTGGGTTTTCAGAAAGCTTTGCCATGGTGTCGCATGCATTTCATTCTGAGCAACTTCTTGAATTTACTATTTTTAGTAAATTCTATTTTTAGCAGTGGTCCAGTTAGCACCAGCTCCGTCAACTTTCCTCCTCTGGGAGTTCATTGGGTAATACCGATTTTTGGCTTAAGGGGTTCATTTTGGAGAAATAAGTATTTTAAAGACAATAATGTTTTATTTTATAAAATAACCCCTTGTCCTAGTAATATGACTTTAAGTTGTTTTAAAGAAGGGGACCTTGTGGGGTATTTTCTCATGAAGAAATATTTTTATATTTCTAAAGTCAAATTGCTCTTGAGGAAATTGGACACCAACTTAAGGAGAGAAATATTTTATTTAAAAATGTTTTATTCAGCCAAGAAGAAGTACGCCACTCTTGGAGGGAAAATGAAGCCAAATTAGAATTGGAAAAAGGGTGCACTTTCTAGAAGCATCTAGAGATTCTCTACCCAGTCTATAAAAGAAGGCCATCTCTCTTCTTTTTATCATCTTTTATCTACAGGAATGGTATGCTACCGAAATGGTTGCTGGACTGCTTCGAGGAATGAATGCCTCCTAGCCTTGGCTCGACTTCGTGCTTGAGAGATAGCACTTAGTGGAGAAGTTTGCTTATTGTTGAGAGTTTTTGTAGTGAGGTTTGCATTGTAGTTTGGGTTATGCTCTCGTAGTTCAATTTGTTGCTTTTTATATCATATTCTGGAGTTGTATTTCAGTGTAGTTGGAAGTATGTTTTGTTCATATATCAGAAAATAAAAATGTTCTTGTTATGGGTATTGTTTCATTGAGTTTTTATGCTAGGGTCGACCAAGTTAGACAAGTTTCAGATTTTTTGGTTTAGTGCTGATTTTTCTAGAAGAAAATCGCCCTTCTTAGAGGGCCGTACCTTTTGTGTTTGTCTTGAATTCCGTGCTAAAAGAATACAGCAAATTGGGGTCAGTTTTGGGGTTCAATATTGGGCGCCATCATCTTAGAGACACTTTGCAATTTATCTCATGTGATTTGGTTGAGAGTTGTGAGAGTTATGAGCATTCTGGAAGAATCCTGTGTTGCTGGTTATGTCATTTAAGCTGCTGGTCTGTCATATCAGTTTGAGTAAAATTGCATTTTAGTGATGGGTTGGTGGTTAGGAAGTCATATTAAGCTTCATGGAGGTTACTTTCAGTATTGCAGCAATTGATGAAGCATTCTAATTCTTGTTCTTGCAGGCATTCTCCATCATATTGTAAGCTGAACAATAGTACTGTCAGCACTTCTCCTAATCTTGTTCTCAATGCTTTGTAATGCCCACTGAATAAGTGGAAGAGGCTGGCTTGCCGCCTATTTACATTTGAATTGCATTATAGTTTTAATATCTCCGCCATATGGTAGCTCCCTTCTCACCTTGGGTTGGAAAGCACATGCTTGGTGTCGAGCTACTTCAGCATTTGTAGTTGATAGGGATCCTCTGACCATATGCTCGCCATCACTCGGCACCATTCTTGGTTAGGGTTACTTCAGTTTATCAAGCATTGATCCTCTGACCATATGCTCCTCTGTCCAGACGCATTCTTGGTTAGAATTTCTTTTCAGTTTGCATCTGCATTAGACCCTCTGACCAATGCTCACACCTTGCCCACATCGGGATCCTGGTGTACATTCTGGTTAGAGTTGCTTTCCGCATCGTTTTGGTTTAGAGCTAACCTTAACGGGTGCGTGTTGAATTGTAATTGCATTGTTATTGCAAAAAAAAAAAAAAAAATTGGTTCGGTTCATTACACCTTGCCTTCAAGCTGAGAATCTATACTTGTTTATCGTCAGATAGTCAAACCTTGCTCCGTTTCCTCATGCTCTGTTTTTTTGAGGAAACTGGATAGAATTTAAGTAATTAAGTTTAGTTGTAGTTAGTGAGTCTGCGAAACCAGAAAATACTCAGCTGCAACGTATATAGTTTTTGAGAAAGCCTTGTACCTCTACAGCTGAAGCAAAAAAAGGGGATATAGTTTATTTTATTTTCCTTTGCAAAGTACTTTTGTCAAGCACAACAAGGGAGCTTCCCCTCCTAATTTGAAGAGCACTCATTGCGTAGTGTGCATAGCTGTCCGTACCAACTCTTACTCCAGAGGTGCTAGTTGTTATGCTAACAGATTTAAATATTATTTTGGGAAACTGCCCTATCAGCTACTAAGATAGATAATTCGGGCTATTGATGCTATCACTTGGAGATAAGTAGTCGCCTGGGATGAAGGATTTCAACATTAGGTGTATTTTCAAAATCAAGCCGCCTCCTATCAACCCCACCCAGGAAGAGTATTCATGAAAACAAACCAGTCACATAGCTACTCATGAAGTCGAATGAGATATTCACAATCGCTACTTGGTTGGTCAATAATCCATCTCCGCTAGAGTTTGCTGACTATCATGATATGCTGAAGAATCCTGAGAATTTCTGCTCTAAGTTCTTGTTGTGACCTTTTCACACATCGCCCCATTCAAAATGGGGACCCCCTAATTTTTGCTCCATTTTGGTCTTTTGGCTTTGGTTTTGTCTCTCTCTTTCTGTCTCTTTTTGCTGTTTGCTTTCCGGGGATGTGCTCGTCTGTGAGCTTAAACGTGAAATTTCGGCCAAGTCTATGAATTAGGGTTTGTACTTTTCTGGTCAATCTAAAGTCAAATGGAGTGAATAAGTTGGAATCTGAGCTTCATATTGCAGTTAGTATACTTCCAGCAGGTTCCCAGCTAAATTTCATCAATTCCGACGACTTACTATTTTTAGTAAGTGTTCAATTCAGGGTGTTCTTTCAGCATTTTCGAAGTTTCGACAGTCACACTACATCCAGAACACATCAAGCTGCTCATCTGCAAGTTTTGAGACAGAACAAACAACTTTCTATTTTTAGCAGGTTCAGCTTCGGATGCAGATTTTAGGGTTCATATGCGAAGTTTTCCAATGCATGTCTGGAGATTACATAGTTCATGCCATGCTTATGTCATATAAATTGTTTTGGAACTGAGTAACTTTGTCAAGCTTTGGTTGTGACTTAGCAATTTATTTCTTAGAATCGTGTGTTATTCAGATTGATATGCCTTTGAATTTTTTTTGCATTGAATAGCTAGTCTCCATTTTAGCTAGCACAAAGTGTCATTTGTGTGTGTTTAGATTAGATTTTTCATCTTTATATATATGAAAATCTCTTCTGAAAGGTACAATTGTTAATAATTCGATATCTATCTTTAAGAAAAAAATGAAGGCAGATAGTTATTTTCTTTATGCAAACCCCCCTTAGTGAATTTTGTATAGTGTGCATATTTGTATATCCTGTCTATCTTTTTTAGTCTAAGGTCAATTTAGCTTAGGTTTAGGTTATTTTAGATCTCAAAGAGCTTCCCCTCCAATTTTGAGAAGAGGTTTTACCTCACACACCGCTCTATTTTATGTTGTCTTGCAAAAGACAAATTAAAATGCTAACTATATGATTATTATCAAATTTTGACATTAATGCTTATTCTGGAGGTAAAGTGTGGCATCCTAGCCTTGTTGGGTTCTGTATTGTGATAGATTTTGGACCTTGTCACCCAAAGTGGGTTCAAGGAGCAATATTCAAGGGATTTATATGGCTTTGAGCATGGTTCCTTCAATTCATTGGCTCTCTATAGTGAAACAAGTACCATAAGAATTATAGATAATCTTAATGTCTTGATGTTTGTTTCTACTTCTTTGATTTGATTGAGAACTCCCTTTGTAACTCAATATTTTCAATTGTATAGGTAATGGAAGCTGCATTGATATCAAGAACACAAAGGCTAGAGCGAAAGTTGATGGAAGTCGAACCTAATGTGAGTATGGAAACACGATGAGTATATCACTATTTAATAGTTTTGGGATACTGAAGTTTTATTGTCTCTTTCTTTTTACTATGGAGGACATAATATTTTTAACTTTAGGTCATTTTCTCTTGATCCTTAGCATTTAATACTTTATAGTATATATGTATAAAATAAAATTTGAAGGCATAAAGAATGATTGAATAATGAAGTTCAAATTTTGTGTAAATAGATATTTTCAAATATGCACATATGGCCAAGAAGAGCAAGGACACCCTATTAAGAATTCACCATTATAATATAGTGCTTTAAATCCTATTGTAACATCCATATCACTAAAAGGATCAAAGTCTCTACAAATGTAGTTAAGGGTTTAGTAAATAAGGAAATTTTTATTTTTGGAACTTGGAATACAGTCATACTATCTACTATTGAATATTTTGTAGTCATAGTCTTTTAGTGTTTTTCATTTTAGCTTTATTTTTTCTACTAAGTTTTCATATTTTTCATTTTGGTGACCTTCCACAATGGATTTGGCAATGTGGCAATTGGATAGTACTTAGGCTAAAGACCAATCAAATAGATTAGTTTGTAACTTGAGCTTCCAACACATGCAAACTTTGAACTTGGAGTAATAGGTTGAGCTACAACTCCAACCATAGATGGAAAAGTCGCAGAAAACTCGATGAGCTTCCGATTAATCGTTGAGTTTTTGGCGAGGTGAGTACTCAAGCCATTTACTAGTCGGATTGACTTGCCAATTATCAGGCAATTACTCACCGGAAAAATGGTTAGTACTCACTAGAAAACTGGCAAGTCCATGTAAAAAACGCACCCATGGCGGCAGAAAAAGGGTCTAGGTAAAAATCAGACCCAAGAAAACCCAAACACATTTCTTTTATTTCTCTGCAAGTTAAAACACCCCTTTAAACCCTCTACCAATTGATTTCTAGCACGCTTGCATTGAGGAGAGAAGATTCAAAGGGATTTTTTTACAAATTTGGAAGGAAAATTTGAAGCGTAGGTCAGTTTTTTGTTTTTTGTTTTACATTTTATTTCATTTTGGTTGCAAATTCCAGCTTCTAGGTTTAAAAAAAGTCATCATATGCTAAAATTAGGTTGTATTTTTGCGTTTAAATTGCAAAAAATGGGATTCATCACCATTTTTTCATGAGTTTTTCACTATTTTCACTACTTTTTGCATACAAAACTTTTTATTTTTATTTTTAACCCTTTTTTTGGAAAAAAAATGTTTAGCATCTTTATATTATATTAATTTTTTATTGATTTAAATTAATTTATATTTATTTAAACTAATTTTACACTAATTTTTAGTGATTTATGTAAAATTTAGGTTTTTTTGTATTAAAAATTAATATTTTGTGTTTTCACTTTGTATTTGTAGGTTGAATACATCATATAATGGCAAATAGAGAAGCTTTTGGATCAGGGTCAGCCTCAGGGTCCACCCCATTGGTGCCACTGTCCATTGCAAGCACTTGTCCTACTAGAGCTAGAGACCCTACTTGGAAATATGCATATCAAGGACTGATACCTAGGTTAGTTATTTGCATTAGATGCACAAATTTATATGATGGAGGCATAAATCACCGAAAATACCATCTTGCGGGCATTACTCATTGCAATGCCAAGCCTTGTGCACACACCACTAAAGAGATAAAAAGAGAGATGAATGCCTTGCTTGCAGCTACAAAAGAGAAAAAAATGTAAAAGGAGAGGACAAGGGCAGCCATAGCAACATCCATAGCTGGTGGTCATGGTGCTCAAATCCAACCAGAATCAGATGAGGATACATGTTAAAGGCATAGTGGGCTCTCTTCGTGGTCCTTGCATTCGAAGTACATCCACCACCACCATTTCATCTACTTCTACTAGAGTGCCAACAACAATGCCTACATCTTCACGCATGCCACAATATTTTTGTGCCTAGAAACACACATGGAGCACAACCATTATTAGAAGCTAGAGTGGAATAGGGAGGTGCATGAACATGCATAAATGGCATGTGCAAATTTGTACTTCAAGAACATTGCTTTCAATGTGGCAAGTAGTCCCTATTGGGGTGTTGGTGTTACAATTCGCATCTCTGGAATGCATATTGGCAATGGACAACTATGCACAGTATTAACTGCTCCTCAAATTAGGAGGGGAAACTCTCTATTTTGCTGATATGCATGAAAAAGTAAAATATTCTAAATCCTATCTTTTTGACTCAGCTGGTAGAGGCACAAGGTTAAGGAACCCAATACATTGTAGCTAAGGATTTTCTTTGGTTTTCACAGATCTTTAACTACAACTAGGCTAACACTAAAACTATCCTATCTCCTCTACATAAATAGAACAAGAGGAATTAGGATCAGGGAATTGGTATACAATAATCTTTAAGTCAAGATTCCCAAGGAGGCGAGACACCTATCCGAGCTGTAGGCTGAAATGAAGGTTATTGGAAATAACATCAAACGATAAGTTAGTTCTCAGGATTCCTAAGAAGGCGGGACACCTATCCAAAGTGTAGGCTGAAAGTAACTTACTGGAAATAAACAATAAACGACAATCTCTATTTTTAAATTCCCAAGGAGGAGGGACTCCTATCCGAGGTGTAGATATGAAACAAGCTTATTAGAAACAAAATAAACCCAAGACAACAAGTTGTATGAAGGACCTATCACACAAATGAACGATCAACCAACTTTATATTAACAAAGTGAACAAGTACAGAATAACAATATTGCACGGCAAGGTGGCTCAGCAATTTATTATCACAACAAAATTTAAAGTACAAATGAGCAAGGGTGCTCTTATTTATAGAAGTTTGGAGGAGTAGGGAACCCTAAAATCTCCTTGAGTTAACATGAGTTTTGCAAGCATGCAAGATTTATTCTTAAGTCTACATGTATGCAACTTAACAGTTAACTGGAAAAACTACCTCAGTTAATTGATTCTAAACTAGACTAATTGGACCGTGCAACACACAAGTCCTTATTGATACGAGAGTTAACTGACAACTAATATCAGTTAACTAAAACTGAAAACTAAAAGAGAACTCCAACTATACATAGATATTTCCAAAATAGACATGCCATGATATGTGGGACAAATGAGTTAACTTGGAAAGAGGCGTCAAGTTAACTCCTATGTCTAATGTCTATTATGAAAAGGTGGGACGTCCTGGTTTGTAGTTCACTGGTTGTGATCTTGAGCAATTAACCCCTCCACGAGGTTGTTGATAGCATCACCATCTAGAGCACTAATACTCCTCTGAAGTACTCGGTGTCTCCGTAGCATCTCTTCACTGTCTGTGATCTAACTATGAAATTCTCTTCTATTCTTGGCCGCCTCATCAAATAATGCTAACATGACTGTAAGTTGATCCAACTTACAACCAGCTGTATCAACATTGAAGATCTGTGAATGAGCATCTAAATCTTTGATTGTACGTCAGCGAGCTCGATGTATCCACCATCCTCATGTTGATACTGGCAAGGGACTTGTGACATTAAAGTTCTCACAAACTTGATAGCGCTTGTTACCTTGTCTCTTCTCTTGGCCAACTCTGAAGAAATTGTTTCATGTACCTTTACCTTGAAGATTAATTGCTCTCTCCAAGCAAAGATTGCTTCCTTATCCTCTTCTTCAGTGACCGAGTCATATGCCATCCTCAAGTGAGAGATCATGATCTCATTCCATGGCTTATCTACTGCCAATTCTTTCTCTGACCCCTGAATCTGCAGACGAAGTTCGTGGGCGTTGTACCTCAATTGGAACAATTTTGAAAGTATGAAGCGACCCCTTGTGACGAACTCCTCTTCCCAGTCCTTTAGGCACTTCCCATATACAATCATCTGACTTAGCTGATTGTGTTGTTGTACCCCAACCAAATTTTTTGCTTCATCAAGGCATTTTGCTTAAAACAGTCTAAACTTTGCTAAAATGATGTAAAATACAGTTTTGGGCAATATCAAGCATGGAGTTTTTGTCAATATTTTGTCAGTCAAAGTCAGTTTTATTGATCAGAACCTGAAGCAGAGACTCAGAATGGAGCATTTCACGATGGAAGAGCGTCTCACCACAGCATTTCACGTTGCACATAGTCATTTTAGTGATCGTGATGATGTTTTCAAAGGTTAAATTATGAAGATTTCTCAGAGGAAAAGCAGAAAAGCGCACTTGTAGCCCAGGGGCGCCCTTCTTTTTGAAGGTCAAGATCTTGTTGAAAACACTCATGCATACAGACAATCTCTTCAGAATTGGTCTGGCTATCCAGCAAAGCTTTCCGAGACCCGCAGCTCCGGCAACTAGCGACAGAAGTTGAAATTCCCAAAGTTCCAGATATGAGAATTTGTTCTTTTTCAGGCAAAAGCGCAACTATAGCTTGAGGGCGCCCTTCTTGAAGAGGGGGTAGATTCTGGTATTTTTGATGATTAATGCAGTCAATCTCTTCTCGACTAGTCTGCTCATCCAACGAGATATCAAACGTAGTCATTCGGGTCCCAGAGCTCCGGCAGTCGACATCTGAAGATGAGCTTATAATAGAGTTTTCATGTTCCAGAGCTTCTTTGTTGTGTTTCCAGCGCAACTACAGATCAGGGGCGCTGGTTTAAATGACCCTTAAGATGGTGAAATTTGCATACGAAGTCTTCCTGACATCAGTACTACTCTAGTCTAACTCCGCGATGCATCATCCTGTCTGTCGATCCGACATTCCAGGTAATCGTAGCAAAGGTTCTACCAAGCACATAATTTCACGGGCGGACCAACATAAAATTTTCAGTGTATTTTTACAGTCCAGAGGCGCCTAGCCTTTAGGCCTGTTAGATGAGGTCGTTCGCGTTCGAAATCTTCACGAAACTTGAGCGTAATTACTTTACCTATTCAACGAGCCCAGCCGTCAGCTTTCGGGATTTGGCAAACGCTCGTACGTGCAAGGTCTTTGGTGAAATGCTGAAAAGTGAAGACATTCGGAAAATGGCCAAGTCTGGAGCAGTTATTTTAAATAAAATATGCACTATTGTTTTTGAGGTCTTAGAAGTAGTTTTCTTGCTTCGTCACGTCCAAAGACTTCTCTTGTGAGTCCTTCTGGCTGTCCGTTAAAACAAACGTGGCTTGAATCGGGTTATCCCAGCTCTAGATATCAGAGGACAAAGTAGGGTATTTGGTTGAGAGTTCAACTTTCGTCAAAATGACGTCAGTGCAACTGAGAGCCAGGGGCGCTTTTACTTTTGAGACCCTTAACGAACTTTTCAGATGCCTTGCGTACAGTCGTTGGATGTAGAATAAGTTCAGGCATGCAGTGAGCTTCGTTTCCTGTCAACGGGGTTCGCCGTTCGTCGTTGGCAGCTGTTTGAAGTGTCAGATGGTAGTTTGAAGAAATGGTTAAGTCTGGAATCCGTAAATGAATTTAATTAGAGGCGCCTAATTTTTCAGGGTGTTAAATGATGGATTTTGCAGTAGTGTCTCCCAGCAGACATTTCTTCCTTGTTCAGTAGGCTTTCCAATGAATTCTTCAGTTCAGTCTCAGCATCACCCGGTCACTCAGAAATCAGTGTCGAAGTTGGCCAGTCGTGACTTTGTCGTCAGCTATAAAATAGGAAGTTAATAAAAAGTGGAATATCTTGAGCAAATGGATGCCTATGAGCTCAAGAGATGACCTTTCGGAATCGGTGAAGTCTAACGGTGAATCCTAAAGCTTCATTCGAATTGTCAACTGAAGTTCAAAATATTTAATATTTATTTTGCAATTTTAGCATTAAGTGGCGATTTTCTATTTTTGGCGCCTTTGCTATTTGCATAATGAATATTTTATTATTTATTTAAATTCAAACTTCCAGTCAGTGGCAGTGAAACTGAAAAGGGGCCAATCAGAGATCTTCTATTTTAGTCAGGGTTTTGAATTCTTGCAGTTACCAGTTGGTGCAAATTTCTTCTTATTTAAACATGGCACCTTTATATTATTCACAAAGCTTTAAGAGAAATTGAATTCATCAAGAGGAATTCATATCTTCAAGAGAAGTTCGAATTTCTTCAAGAAGCAAAGGCGCATCTTCAAGGGAAATTCATATTTTGAAACAAAGACGTATTTCTTCAAGGCGAATTTTATCAAGAGAAATTCGTGGTTTTATCAATTTTCAAAGGCGCGCATCTTCAAGGGAAAAGATTCATAGTTTCAAAAAAAAATTCGTATTTTCTCAAGTCAAAAGAAATTCCCAATCCTTAAGAGATCAAAGGGCGAATTCTCAAACTCCAGAGTAATTCGTATTTTCTTCAAAAGGCAAATTCAAATTTCTTCAGAACAAAGGCGCAATTCCAAGATAAATTCGTGGTTTTTAAACAAAGGCGAATTCTTCCAAATCAAAGGCGAATTCCTCATCAATTTCCAAAGGCGATTTTATCTAACATATCTTTTTGCAGGATCAAAGTTCAGAATTATCAGCAATTTGAAGAAATATAGGGCAATTTTCACATAAAAAGAACATACTAAAAACGTCTTTTTCATCCTTGAATCTCAGATTTCTCTCAAATTCCATTTCACATGTTCCTGAAATTGGCGAATTTGACAAGTCTCAGTATCTGGATCATTTTCATATAATTTCCTCGAGTTAAAATTGTGCGCTTGATTTTTCAGGAATTTTTAACTTCAGAACATTCATTCTCGAGTTACTAATTTTCTCAACTGAAAAGTCTTTGTACGATCGAGTAGAAGTCATATTTTCGCATATCTGACGTTTTGGGTTGTCTTAGAATCCTTTTCTGGACAAAACCCATATCTCAGATTTTTCGCTGAAAATAATTCTCCGAAAGGCTATTTTTAACTCTCGCAGGCTATTTTTAGCTTCCAGAAATCTTGTCAGAATATAGTCGAGTTCGCAGTCAATAGGCGAATTTTTCAGAATGCAGTTTACTCAGCTCAAATACAGAACCGAAACAGTCCTTACTCATGATTTCCTCAGGTTGGTTGAGACAGATCTTCACAAGGTGTTGCCAGAAGCAGTTCTTGATCTTGTTAAGATCAGAGCTTCAATTATTCAAAATATTTAGCAGTCTGGTTTACTAGAGGCCGCTTCCATACCTATCTCCGTTCATTGTGTTGAATTCGTGATGGCTTGTATTAAGCATTACAATTCTACTACTCGTGAGATAGTGTCAGTTGATGGACGAGTCATTTGTAGTCTCAAGCCTCTAGACATTGAAAGGAGTTTTGGCATTCCTCAACACCCTAACAGTCTGGTTATTTCCATGGAGCAGTGTGAGCAAGCATTTGATGTTGATGTGGACAAGTGTCCGGGGAAAAGAGATGAGAAGATGGATTTAAAACAAGCAAGAAACGGTGCCAAACAATGTGGGTGCGTGGTGAATACAAGGATGAGTGCCTGTGATTCCCTACAATCACACTCTGAATGTGTCTCCAAGTCAAGCACATCGAATGTTTTCCAGTATGGATGTATTACATTATTAGTGCATCATTTAGGCGGGGAGCATTATGGTAGGCATCCTTCATAAATGATATTCTCCGCAGGGGAAGATCCATAGGTTTCCTAGTTGCCAGAACCACATGTGTTCATATCGTGCTTGATGGCTTGTCGAGAGTGCGATTCGGACCTTAAACAAGTAGGCATTCTCGGTGTTGAGAAAGTCACGGTGTATGATCGCTTGAGTTCACCGGGGCTGAGAGCGTCATTTCAAGCGTGTTCATGGGGCTTTTCGACTTACTCACGATGAAATTTGAATTTGGGGAGTTACCCGTTAAGTATCTCGGCGGTTTCTAGAGGGCGATGGATGGATGGGCGGATTGGTTTATTCAATTCCGAACATACACCTACATCCGAGTATATGGGTTTATAGGGAATCCAGCTATGCTTCCATGTTATTCTTTGGATAAGACAATCTTTCAGGAGTTCCTAAGGCGGATGCATGATGTTAAAATTAGTCTTTTCACGGCTGTGACGCAGACCATCTCTCCAACTTTCCTTTTAGGTTTGGAATGTATTGGTGCAGAGTGGAAGCGTTGATGCCAAAATTGCGGACAAGAGCGAGAAATATTATCTTAAGTATCTTGTCCAAACTGCGTGCCTATGATCTTTCAAGTCATTATACAACTCGCCTTGCTAGAGGTACATATCATGAGCCTTCTATGGAGGATTACTGGGCAAATTGTGCAGATGACTTCGAGGTTTGCAGATGTAGTTACGGCCGCTTCTCTCTCTCACAGATTTTTGTTTTCTTGTCAGAAGATGTGGGAGGTTTATGAGATGATGAGGGAGAAGTTCTTCCTTAGTTTTTCAGAGAGCAGGTTGATACACAACCGTTGCCAGCAGTTGATTGGTACGCCAAGGAATATGCAACGGTCAAAGAGAGGTCAAGTAGAGTTATTCAGAACGGTATACTTTACCTCGACAGCAAGAAGACAAGGAGGGTAAGTGTTCCTAGAGCAGAGCCGCCAGTAGTGGTGAATCCTTCGCTACCTTCCTCGTCAAAACCTAAACAAAAGAAAAGGAGTAACCCTCCCAAGAAAGGTCAAGCGCCAAACAATGCAAAGGGCAAGGCGCTTGCCACTGTTATACACACGGAGCCTGACAGATAGCCAGTTCAGAGGCCAGTTCAGAGTTCGCCAGTGCCTGAGGTTCAGCCTCAAGTTCCTACACCAGTTCCAGAGGAGTCACCAACCCCAATTCTCATTGAATTGGATTTAGACTCTCCATCTCGCAGTGGGTCCTCTACACATTCACTTTCGTCGCAACCTCCTGTCGCTAGTGCAGACCCTTCTAGTAGCATTAGCTGAAACCAATCTTGGATCGAAGCTCAGCTAGGAAGGAAGAGGAGGCAGCCATCCTATGTTCTTAGTCATTTTGATTTTGATGAGATTTATCAGGATGCGCCAGATAAGAGGGTCAAGAACATGGTCCACGTTGAGAGGAATACTGACATGGAGATTGTCATTGAGACTGCTGTACCTCCACAGGGGAAGAACTTGGCTGAATTGGAATCTTAGGATTTTGAGGTTATCATAGTCAACCTTGGTCGTAGCACACGCCAGACTCAGGTTGATCTCCTATAGGTTGCAACAGATAGTGCAAGGGATAGAATAATGAAAGACAAAGAAGATAAGGCATCCCTTAAGGCTGAAATCGAGGAACTGACCGTCGGTTACACATTTCTAGCCTTGTGCATGAACTTAGATACCATTAACACACTCCGTAGATGCTTGAGCCTCCGGCGAGCAAAAGTCAACAATCCTTGGTGCATATGGCAAGCGTTTGGATGAATGGGAGGAGGAGTTCATTGCTAGAGGCTGTGCTATGCTCACAGAGTTATATCAGTTGCAGTACAATGCACGAGAGCTCCGTCTTCGTCTTCAGGTTGAGGAGCGAGATATGGCGATTAACAAACCTGAGATGAGATTATGATTGCTCACACGAGTGCTCGCATATGATCTGATCCCGGATCACCGAGAGGATAGAAGCTATCTACTCTTGGAAAGCCTGGTGGTTTTGGAGGCGAAGCCGAAGACTTTAGCATGTCGAAGTTGGTAGAGAGTAGAAACCGTCACTAGTCTCGGTTTGTGAGGACTCTGAGTATCTAAACTGCAGTGCGATATCAAATGGGGTGGTGCCTCACGTGGAGCTTCTTGGTGATCCCGAGCTCGAGGGGCACTTTCGTTCATACTATTTTCAATGGGGAGACTATTGGCTGTAAGGTTACTCAGCTTACAGTCATGTCAGCATTGTTCGATGAGGCAACAAGGAGCAGAGGTGAACTTCAGTCTCAGATTACAGCTGGTGAGGATATGCTGCATCGACATAGCATTCTTCAACAGAGTCTCATAGCTCCAGATAGTGATGCAGTTAACAATCTCGTTGAGGGATTGGTTGCTCGGGATCACGGACAGTAAACTTCAGTTCCCACCTCTCAGGATAGACATTACACACAGGAGTTAAACTTGGCGTTACTTTCTCAAGTTAACTCGCTGTCTTGTCTCATGCATATCTATCCTAAGATTAGCTTTACACACTTGGAGTTTCATTTAGGGTTTTACGTTAACTGATGGTAGTCTTCCAGTTAACTTGCTTTCAATAAGGACGTGCATGCTTGCACAATTGTCCATTTTTAGACTAGGTGTTTTGGTTAACTGATGGTAGTTTTCCAGTTAATTGTATAGTTTCCTTGCAAAATCGCAATTTGTCTCTTCTTGCAAAAAACCACCAAAAAATCAAAAATATAGAAAACAAACAAAAAACTTAGCAATATGAGCCAGTGGTCGGGTTGAGAGACACCTGGTCTCTTACAGTGGTATCAGAGCACAGTTTTCCTGCTACCCTGTGCTTTTTCATTCAGATGTGTGCTTTTTCGATGCTTTTTCATGAGTAGAGATATTATTTTTTACAGTAAGGGTAGAGGAACAGATAGAATCGAGGATTGGACAGGTCCACCTATTCTTGAAGGTGAGACAGTATCAGGGGTTTTGGGTATTTACAGATCCAGTTCCAATAGCAGTGAGAACAGTGGCACTACACTGATGGCAGATTGTGAGATTCCTGCAGAGACACATAGGGATCCAGGGAAAGAGCATGCTGAAGGTGATATTATTGATGAGGAGTTCAGACGCAGACATGATAATATGATGGACATGATGTCTTAATTGATGGGCACGATGAGGCAGTACCCTCAACGTCAGTAGCACTATATTTAGGTAGGACAGACGAGCGGGACTGCAGGCATAGACCAACCACTGGTGTTAGTACAGCGGCAGTCGTCACCTATCTTGCATGAGCGTAGGCTGGGACAACCTACATTCATATCTAGAGAGGCACCTTCGACTCCGGAGGCAGAGCAGCAGGGTCATCATCATGAGTTTCAGCCACACCATGGCATGTCAGTGGCAGACGTGACTAGATTTTATGGAGTATTCGACATTGGCACTTGAGATCAGGTAGTCTTTGACTTTTCATGAGTTTATGGATGTGCATAAACCCAGAGGGGGAGGTAGATTTGACCGTAGAGCTCCTCAACACCAACAGCCACAGCCACAGGTGAACAGGGATCTTCAGTATGCAGTCAGCAAGATTATCTTTCCTTACTTTGATGGTTTTGATAAGAGTTCAACGAGGTCTTGGGTACAGAAGTTAGACAATTACCTATCATTGAGACCTATGCAGGAGGACGAGGCCATTAAGTTTGCTACACTGCATCTGGATGGGTTGGCGCATGACTGGTGGAATCACGACATGTACACACTTGGTTATCACGCAGTTACTACTTACCAGGAGTTCACCAGCAGGCTCATAGAGCGTTTTGACAAAAAGGATCCAGAACTTTATTTTAGAGAGCTAGCTCAGCTCAGACAGACAGGTAGTTTGGATTCCTACATCGGTGAATTTCAGAGGGTTGCAGTCATGGTGACAGACATTTCAGAGAGAAGACTTGTTATTCTCTTTGTCGAGGGATTGTTGGAGTCGATGAGAGGTTGGGTCAAGGCATTTGATCCTCCTACTCTTCAGGAGGCCATGAGGAAGGCACACAGTATGGAGCTTGCAACACCTCGCAGCAAGTTCTCTTCACGCTCAACATCTTATACGAGGCCTAATAGATCATTTGACAGGAATAGGCCATTTGACAAGAAGAGGGATCCACCTGATCCTAAGAAACAAAATGCACCACCATTTGACAGGGAAACATTAAATGATTTATGCAAGAAAAAGTCGTGTTTTTGGTGCAAGGCACCTTATGATGAGGAGCATGTATGCCCTCTTCGTCCCAAAGTGAAAAATAACCAGATGGAGTGGTTTTATGAGGGTGAAGAGCAATCTGATCTGTCAGACTAGCAAGCTGATTTGGAGCATTCAGATGATGAAAGGTCTGAAAATGATGGTGAAAATGAAGGAGGAAGAAAGTTACAGGAGGCACATTTGATTAGTCTTCAGAGAGATGGATCTTTTAGACTATGTGGGCTCCTAGCAGGTCAGAAATTGATCACTCTACTTGACACTGGTGCTACTCATAACTTTATTGACGCACGGTTGGTAGAGAGACAAGGTATACAAACAGAGGAGTTTGAGGGTATTCGAGTTAAGGTAGCTAATGGGTACACCCTCAAATGTGATAGGAAGATAACAGATCTTCCGATGCGGCTAAACAACTATGAGTTCAAGAATGAATTCTACGTTGTTAATATGGGAGATACTGATGTGGTACTTGGGATGGCATGGCTTCACGATTTGGGTGGGTTGACACTCAATCTTCAGGACATGGAGATGAAGTTCAAGGTAAACAGGAAACCTCATGTCATCAAAGCCATCAGAGAGAGTAATTTGAGGATGGTATCTTACAGACGAATGGAGAGACTCATTCGTCATGATATGGTAGATTGGGCTGCAGAGTGTATGTTGTTACCAACACAACAGGAGCAGTAGAAGGTTGAGTACCATCCTGACATTTAGATAGTGAGGACTAAACACTCTAAAGTGTTTAGTGATATTCCACCTGGCAGACCTCCAGACAGAGGCACTGAGCATATTATCGAGTTGGAGGAGGGCGCAAAGCCCATTATGATCACACCCTACAGACATCCGAAACGCCTCAAGGATGAGATAGAGAAAACAATCAGTGAGTTGTTGGCTATGGGGCATATCAGACCTAGCAAGTCACCTTTTGCTTCATCGGTAGTATTGGTGAAGAAAAAGGATGGATCACTTCGGATGTGTATAGATTACCGCCAGCTCAATAAGAAAACAATTAAGAATAGGTACCCGATACCCCGCATCGATGAGTTGATTGATGAGTTGCACAGTGCTATCTTCTTCACGAAGATTGACTTGAGATCTGGGTACCATCAGATTTGGATGAGGGAGCAGGACATAGAGAAAACCGCTTTCAGATGCCACTGCGGTCACTTCGAGTTCTTGGTTTTGCCTTTCGGTCTAACCAATGCACTTGCTACCTTTCAGGCTACCATGAATAGGGTCTTTAGTTCTCAGCTACGGAGACTTGTGTTGGTCTTCTTCGATGAGATTCTGGTGTACAGTAGGTCATGGGAGGAGCATTTAGCCCACTTGGATACAGTTTTGGGTATCTTGGCTGAGGAGTCCTTTTATGCCAAGGAGTCCAAGTGTGAGCTAGGCATGGCTGAGTTGTATCTTGGGCACATCATCAGTGCCAAGGGAGTCAGTATGGACCTTGAGAAGGTCCAAGCTATAGTTGAGTGGCGGTGCGAGGAGAATCTTACACAACTCGGAGGGATTCATTGGGTTGTGTGCTTTTTACAGGAGATTTGTTAGCGGGTTCTCACGTCACGCTGCACCCCTTACTGATTTGACAAAGAAAGGGGCTTTTGCTTGGTCACCACAGGCTTAGGAGTGCTTTGACAGGTTTAGAGTGATTATGAATTCATGTCCAGTGTTAGCATTACCAAACTTTACGAAGTCATTTGATTTGTACTGTAATGCTTCAGGAGAGGGCATTGGTGCCGTTTTGATGCAAGAGAGACACCCTATTGCTTTTGAGAGTAGGAAGCTTAGGGGTCCTGAGAGATTTTATAGCATTTATGACAAGGAAATGTTAGCCATTATGCACGCTTTGGCTAACTTCGGGCAATACTTGGTGGGCAGTAAATTCAGTGTGCGTACAGATCACAATAGCCTAAAACACTTCCTTGGGCAAGGGGACTTAAATGAAAGACAACAAAAATGGGTCAGCAAACTGCAATCATATGATTTTGACATCACCTTTATTAAGGGGAAGCAGAATGTTGTCACTGATACCTTGTCTCGGAGACCTCAGTTGAATGCTATGGCACAGATCTCCGAGCATTGGAGGCACCGGATTATTACAGAGTATGCTAAGAACCCATGGGCTTCTAGCATTGTTGATGGGACATAGCAGGATAGTAGGTATACCGTTGTGAATGACTTGATCATTTACAAGGGG